>JAECUM010018502.1:0-28648 GCA_016617855.1 Megalonaias nervosa | reverse complement strand
TTAGTGGGGATTAGACACATCCTTATTACACTAATCACTCATTAGTGGGGATTAGACACATCCTTACCACACTAATCACTCATTAGTGGGGATTAGACACATCCTTATTACACAAATCACTCATTAGTGGGGTTTAGACACATCCTTACCACACTAATTACTTGATAGTGTGGTTTAGACACATCCTTACTATATTAATCACTCATTAGTGGGGTTTAGACACATCCTTACTACACTAATCACTCATTAGTGGGGATTAGACACATCCTTATTACACAAATCACTCGTTAATGGGGTTTAGACACATCCTTATTACACAAATCACTCGTTAGTGGGGATTAGACACAACCTTATTACACATGTCACTCATTAGTGAGGTTTAGACACATCCTTACCACACTAATCACTCGATAGTGGGGTTTAGACACATCCTTACTACACTAATCACTCGTTAGTGGGGATTAGACACATCCTTATTACACAAATCACTCGTTAGTGGGGATTAGACGCATCCTTACCACACTAATCACTCGTTAGTGGGGTTTAGACACATCTTTACCACACTAATCACTCGATAGTGGGGATTAGACACATCCTTATTACACAAATCACTCGTTAGTGGGGTTTAGACACATCCTTACCACACTAATCACTCGATAGTGGGGGTTAGACACATCCTTACCACACTAATCACTCATTAGTGGGGTTTAGACACATCCTTACCACACTAATCACTCGATAGTGGGGATTAGACACATACTTATTACACAAATCACTCGTTAGTGGGGTTTAGACACATCCTTTTAAATCCTCTATACAATTCAGTTTTATTATATTTTAGGGATTTCTCAGACAGACTATTGTCACATGATGAAGATGGCACTGCCATTTCCAACTGGATAACAAGAATCATGAACAGATGCACTGAACGTAAAGAAATATATAACATTTGTTTTTAAATATGAAGCGATCATTGACAAAGGACATTATATCCACATTACAGTACAAACTGTCTTGAGTGACCTGTGCTATGAGTGACCACCTGTCATTTGCAACCACGATCATCATGCATGGATCAATTTTGTTACATAAATGCAGTGACATCTGTGGCCACCTGCAGAATATGACCAGAGACCATGATTTTCAGGCAAAAAAATGCACTTTGACACTGCTATGAATGACTATTTCGCAAAAACAAACATTGCTAATGTTTATTTAGTCCACAACTGCTTAGGAAGTGCAGATTGTTCTTAAACAACACTGCTATGTATGACTGCATCACAAAAAGAGATCAATACCACTGACCTTTATTTAATCACTTCAAATCATGACCATTTATGAGAGTGTTTCTGCTATAAAAAAAAACCCAAAACAAACTCAATAGTTGAGTCAGCCTACCAGTTCCAAAAATCTATAGGAGATCCAGGTAGCAGTTGCAAGCTTCAGACCATAAACCAGACTGAAGTACATGTCTTTAACTGCCATTATGGTGCCAAAGTCTTGTAAATCCCCATTATGATTAACTATTGCTTCATTAAAAGGAGCTGTCACAGATGTACATAGTCAATTCAAAGGTTTGTATTGTTTATTTATTGTTTGTGAAAAACTGCAAAACCTTAAACAGAACTCTTTTGAAAGGGCTAAATTCTTACAGCTGTGTGACTTTCAGTGCATCTGTAATGCCTGTGGTAAATGAGGTCTTTTCCCTTGTCTTTAAAAAGTAATTATTGTTTTCCAGATTTGATTGTCATTGCAAAAGGTTCATGGTGCTTGTTGACTTTCTGATGTTACAGTTATTAAAACCCACACCAAGCCAAAATCTGTTGACTGTGTTGCACCCTTTATTTATCAAATTCATCTCTTTATGTCATTGGTGAATTAAGCATTTTAGTTAAATGTGTAATTCATACACAGGATGATTTAAGTGTTATCATAGCTAACTTGAATTCATACACTGGATGATTTGAGTACTATCATAGCTAGCTTTAATTCATACACAGAATGATTTGAGTGTCATCATAGTCAACTTTAATTCATACACAGGATGAATTAAATGTTATCATAGCTAACTTTAATTCATACACAGGATGATTTGAGTGTTATCATAGCTGGCTTTAATTAATACACAGGATGATTTGAGTGTTATCATAGCTAGCTTTAATTCATACACAGATGATTTGAGTGTTATCATTGCTAGCTTTAATTCATACACAGGATGATTTAAGTGTTATCACAGCTAACTTTAATTCATACACAGGATGATTTGAGTGTAATCATAGCTAGCTTTAATTCATACACAGGATGATTTGAGTGTTATCATAGCTAGCTTTAATTCATACACAGATGATTTGAGTGTTATCATTGCTAGCTTTAATTCATACACTGGATGATTTGAGTGTTATCATAACTAGCTTTAATTCATACACAGGATGATTTGAGTGTTATTATAGCTAACTGTAATTCATACACAGGATGATTTGAGTGTTATCATTGCTAGCTTTAATTCATACACAGGATGATTTAAGTATGTTATCATAGCTAACTTTAATTCATACACAGGATGATTTGAGTGTTATCATAGCTAACTTTAATTCATACACAGGATGATTTAAGTGTTATTATAGCTAACTGTAATTCATACACAGGATGAATTGAGTGTTATCATAGCTAACTGTAATTCATACACAAATGAGTAAGTGTTATGAGAGCTGTGTAATTCATACACAGGATGATTAAATGTAATTATAGCTAACTGTGCAGATGTTATGCTACATCCCAAAGTGAGTCCGAAATTGATGTACATGTACAGTTAACTTATGGACGGGATCAATAAATATAATGTTGCAATTCATATGCCAACCTGCATGTACACATAGTCTTTAAATATAAATGTAAATGTTTTATGACAGCTGTATATCTTTATCATTATATACAAAATTAAACTGAGATGAAATGATTGCAATATTTTGAAAAAAACTAATAATAACAATTAAAACGCATTACTTGTAAAGTAAGTGTGAATATTTCCCCTTTTTAAACCTGATACATTTTGACCTTGAAAAATGTTAATCCTGCACAAACCTGGTATTAGAGACCACATGTTTAGAACGGGTGATCTCAAAAGATAGATTTTACTGTACTATTATATTAATTGTGGACTATCCTACCAATGGGCAGAGTATGTAATGGGTCACTTCTGGAAGTCCAATTTCGTTATAGGCCAAAAACATCAATGGTCTAATTCAGCTTTGAGTTGAGAAGTCCAGGAATCAATGGACAATGACATGCAACAATACATAAACATAGCAGGGTATACATAAACATGGCAGCGGTATACATAAACATGGCAGGGGTATACATAAATATGGAAGGGATATACATAAACATGGTAGGTCCCCTGAGTGGCAGAGTGATCTAAGGCGCTCACCTTCTCACCTTTATAGGTCACTTTCATCTTTGAGTCTTGTCTTGACCAACATGTGAGAAGGCTTGCTAGTGGCTTTCCAGGCTCTTCACTGCTTCTTCCTTCACCAAATACACTGTCTGCCATGTAAAGCCTATCATATGCTGAAAAATGGCATTAAACCCCACAAAACCAAAAACATGGCAAGGGTATGCAACATAAACATGGCAAGGGTATGCAACATAAACATGGTAAGGGTATGTAACATAAACATGGCAAGGGTATGCAACATAAACATGACAGAGGTATACAAATTCATGTGTGAATTGTCATATATGCTCCAGCATGATATGCACTGAATTGCAAATATCACAGACTGATAAAATATACCTGGAGATCATTATCTGCATTGTTTACGAATGTTGTTAAGTGAATGGCCATGACTTTCATCTACATTGTTCAGATTATGCACGATCTTTTAACTACTCATTCTCTTTATTCAAATCAGGGTGACAAATGACAATTATTTGTCATTGAACAGGAAAAAGATCCTGAGATCTCCTGTTTGTTTCAGAGGGCCATTAGTGAAACTGAAGCCACTGAAGTACCTGTTTGTTATTTTGTTAAAAACAGGGTTCTTATGAGAAAATAGAGACCACCTGAGCTACCTACTGGTGACGCATGGTTGGTGAACTATCAAATTGCAATTCCAAAATCATATAGACAGGAAACTCTTAATCTAGCATGAAACTCCTTTAGCTGGTCATTTAGGGATCAATAAAACTTATCACAAGATCTTGAAAGTAATGTTTGTAAATACAGTAGATCTTGTGACACTTGTCAAATGGTAGGTAAACTCAATCAGAAGATACCTAAAGCTCATCTGCAATCTATTCCTGCATTTGATGAACCATTTAGCAGATTAATCATATATTGTGTTCGTCCCTTACCTAAAACCAAGTCAGGCAAGCAATACTTACTGACCATAATGTGTGTGTCTACAAGATTCCCAGAGGCAATTCCTTTGAGGAATATTAAAACTAGAACAATAGTAAAAGCTTTGATGAAGTTCTTTTTATATAATTTGGTATTCCCAAATCTGTCCAGTCTGATCAAAGGTCAAATTTTATGTCTGGAATTTTCCCGGAAATTATGCATGAATTAGGCATCCAGCAATTCAAGTCTTGTGTCTATCACCCTGAAAGCCAAGGGGCTTTACAAGGATTTCATCAAACTTTGAAAATTATGATTCGGTCATATTGTTTTGATGCTGGAAAAGATTGGGATGAAAGTGTTGTTTGCTGTCAGGAATCAGTTCGAGAATCTTTAGGATTCAGTCCCTTTGAACTAGTTTTTGGACATAATATGTGCGGGTCATGGAAGTTGTTAAAAGAGAAACTTCTCTCAAATGAAGATACAGAAATAAATCTTCTTGATTATGTATCTAATTTTAACTACATGTCAAAGGTTTGTGAGGTGGCAAAAACTAATCTGCACTCTACTCAGTCAAAAATGATATTAAGGTATGACAAAATACAAAAGAAAGGAGTTTTCAGCCTGGTGATAGAATTCTGGCTCTCTTGCCCATACCACAAATTCTTCTTCAGGCTAAATATTATGGTCCTTACACAGTTGAAAGAAAGTTTTTTAAATTATATCATCATGGGAGGTGAAAACAAAACAAACCTTGCCACATAAATGTGTTAAAGGAGTATATTGATAGAGATAGCCAGGTCAGTCATGAAATCAATTTAGTTGTACCTGTCCCACACAGTAAGGATTTAAGTGATGGAATGCAACTGGACTGTAGTGACTTTGGAGTAACCAATCTTTAGGATTCAGAACTTATGAATAATCTGGACCAGAAACTTTCACATTTGCAGCAACAAGAAAAGAATGAACTAAAACAGCTATTACTTTAAAATGAGCACTTGTCTCCAGATGTTCCTACATGAATAAATAAAATCTACCATGATACTCAAATTATAGATTTCACACCTGTGAAACAGCATTGGCACAGCATGAACCCTCTAAAATAGGAATGTTTGAAAAAAGAAATTCAGTATTTGCTGGAGAATGATTTCATAGAACCAAGTAAAAGTGACTGAAGTTCACCATGCATACTTGTACTGAAACCAGACAATACATGTGCACAAATTATAGAAAGGTAATAGTGTCACCAAAACAGATTCATTTTTATTGCTAAGAATTGATGACTGCAATGATAAAATTGGAAATGCAAAATATGTCACCAAATAAATCCTTTTGAAAGGATTCTGGCTAATACCACTGACTCAAAGGGCAAAGAAAATTTCAGCATTCATGGCTCCAGATGGACTTTATCAATATAAAGTGATACTGTTTGGGATGAAAGGTTTGCCTTGTACTTTTCAACATTTAATGAACATGATTACATCTGGTTTAAATAACTGTGATACTTAGATGATGTCATCATCTTAATGACACCTGGAAAGATCACTTAGAGACAATTCAGAAATTCTGTGACAGACTCACTGATGCAAATTTGACAATTAATTAATCCAAAAGTGAGTTTTGTCATGCTTGAGTTACATTTCTAGGACATATCGTGGGAGGTGAACAAGTTAAACCTATAGATACTAAGGTCAAAGCTATATCTGAATTCCCTGTGCCTATCAGTAAAAAGCAACTGTTGAAAATTTTTGGGTATGGCTGGATACCATTGGAAATATCAGGAGGCTTTTGATAAGTTAAAGGCCATACTTAAGAGTGCACCAGTTCTTTCAGCTCCAAATTTCAAGCATTTAAAATATCTGTTGATGCAAGTGATGTTGAAGTTGGTGCAGTATTGATTCAAAAAGACAAAAATGGTGTAACAGTAGATCATCCTGTGTTCTATTTTTCTAAAAATTAAATAGGCACCAGAGACATTATTTCACAATCAAAAAGGAATGTTTGGCTTTGATATTGGCATTGCAACACTTTGAAGTGTGTTGCTTTCATTGGCAAGATGAAAAAGAAAAATCAGAGATTATTAAGGTAGAGTTTGATGTTGCAGGAATACAATGAAGCAAGTTATGGGAAAAGACAATTTAATAGCAGATACACTTTCACATGTATAGTAATATATTTGTTTCATGTATACTTTGTGTCTTTCATAAGATTTCATCTTATGTAATTTTTTTGTCATGTATATTTGCATAAATCTTTCTTTTCCTTTATAAGGGTAAGTGTTGTGTATATTTAATTTGCATTGTTTGCTTATTTATTTATTTGTTATATGCTATTGTAGTATTACATTGTGTGTTGGACTTGACCTTGTCCAAAATCAAGTTTATTTTCAACTTAACCCCATTTTTTTTTAAAATTCTGTAAACAATTAATATATAGCTAAAATATTCTCCATCTGTATGGGTTTAATATTAGGATTATTATTAATAGAAGTAAACATATTTATCTGGGCCTGTGTCTAGGTTATTGGGGTTCCCCTGGCATACCTGACATATTCTGTATTATAATTTTAGTAACAGACCTAATTATAACTAACATTTTATAATGTAAACATTAAGAACCTTCCAGATTGAAATTTTCTTTGAGGTAATAGATTTTATTAATTGCTAACTGTGACCTGAGGTCAAGTGGAAGACTATATAATCATGTCACTGGAAAGACTATTAATTCAAGCTTTAAGATCTATCAGAATCAACTGCATATTGTTGGTCCAGTAGTTCATTTGGGCTGGAATTTATTTCTTCACATTATTCAATTCAAGTAAGTTTTCTCTGGAAATACAGAGTGCTCATAAAAATAATAATCTTGAACAGTGATATTCACTGGAATTTATGGTGAATTCAAACCTGGAATAATATTACAGTATTGTGTTTCAACAAAAGACTGTTGGTACAACACCATGATACAGGCCACAACCAACACAGCAACAATTTCAGCATTGGATTTAATTTGGATTTCCACTAAAGTTTATTCAGAAATTTTATTATTTGGACTTGTGCCTGTATTCTAGAATTATTTGGGATTGAATATGCAATACTGTAAGTTCTTGTTTTTTATATGTTTTCTTTGTGTTTTTGGGAAATAAATTACTTGTTGAATTTTACAAAGCATATTGCTTTTCACTCTTTTCTGTTACTTAATTTAAGAACACAGACTTGTAACAATTGTTATGTTGTTATGTGAGTGGCAGTGACATTGATCTACATTGTTTACACATGTTGTTAAGTGAATGGCAATCACTCTGATCTATATTGTAAAGTTTACGCATGTTAAGTGAATGGCAGTTACTCTGATCTACACTGTTAAGTTTACACATGTTGTTATGTGAATGGCAGTGACTTTGATCTACATTATAAAGTTAATGCATGTTAAGTGAATGGCAGATACTTTGATCTACACTGTGAAGTTTACGCATGTTGTTATGTGAATGGCAGTGACTTTGATCTACATTGTACAGTTTACGCATGTTGTTATGTGAATGGCAGTGACTTTGATCTACATTGTACAGTTTATGCATGTTGTTATGTGAATGGCAGTTACTTTGATCTACACTGTTAAGTTTATGCATGTTGTTAAGTGAATGGCTGTTACTTTGATCTACATTGTAAAGTTTACACATGTTGTTAAGTGAATGGCAATGACTTTGCAGTTAGCACACTATTATGTGAACTTTTTCTTACCCTTTCTCTTACTGTTTTTAAAAGATATTTCCTATCAGTTTTAGATACTGTTTAAACGTATGAATTCTTGCTGAGGCATCTGCTACACAGCTAATTATAGAACCAGGAATTCTAAATCTGCAAAATAATAGCTACATCAATATCAAACAAAAATTTCTACCAATGGTAGGCAACCTAAGGTTTTGAACATTCCACAGCATGGTCTTAATCTTTTATCTAAATTGGCATATGTTTTCTGAGTAGAATTCAATACTGAAAGCAAAGGATGTGTTTTGTCTGACATACAAATGACTTTTGGATTTTATGTCATCATGAGTTCATTGTGACTTGTGAATTGTTATTGTCCAGACACGTGAGTAATCAATTTTCACATCTTGAAATCTGTTTTCGTGTTGATGAACAGGGGCTACTTACAAATGAATTTAAGACTATCAGTAAATGGTTACAGTGATGGGGGTCCAACAGTCAAACAGTGTAAGACAAAGACACTGACAGTTATGATGGGGGGGGTGGGGTGTAGCAAATATCCCACCCTCCCCACATTGTAACTCTCAAGGTCGGTGTCTTACATTGCAGGATTGTGAATCCAATTGCCATAATGTTAGTCTTTGAACCCACCTCCTCCCAATCCCTATATCCATTTAGCTATAGTTTTAAATTCGTTTGTAATGAGCTGCAATGAAAGTGCTGTAGCTGCAATGAGCTTGGCAGATTTTGAGTTTCCCAGCTTTCTTTTTCAAATCTAGTCAAATAAAGAATTATTTATATTCAGAAAAACAGTAAACATGTGTTATTTCATTCTGCCAAATCTATTTTTTCAATTTTCTACACAAAATATAAACCCACCATTTTTATTTCATCTTAAAGGCATGCAGTGGGTATGCCTTCCAGCTCAGTGTTTACATTAGTTACTTTGCATGGAACTCTTTTTATAGAAGTTAGTATAAAGTAGTTCTCCGTAGAGTTTATACAGAAAATAAACTCAATTGGGCATGATCACATGATTATGTTCTGACCAATGGAAATCATCCCTTCAATTATCAACTGAAGCAACTGCAATTATATAATGATAAAAGGAAGGAATAAGACTGATCTTCACTAAATTCTTATACAGAGCAGTTTTCCCCTAGGATAAATTCAGATGGAATGTGCCACCCTACATGACTGCACTTAATGACATCTGCAACACGGCACCAAGGCATCATCATGCTCATGATACTATTGCTATGCACTGGTTGTTTTTATATCAAAAAGACAACTTTTATCATTATAAAAAGACCAATTTGAGTTTACAATAAAAAAAACCACCTTGACGCTCTTGATACTTACATAAAATAATTTAAACAAAAAGATTCTGTATTTGTAGAGATAATTCTATAACTCCAGTGATCTGCCATTCTGCTTTTGATCACTACATCTAGATTAAAGATAAGGATTTGTGATGTTGTTGGATTAACACCATTTTTGAGCACATGACAGACTATACATGGCAGCCAGTGTATCTGATAGAGAAAGAACCTAGGAAAGCACCAGGAAGAATCATCGAAATATGGAACATTGCTGGTAAGCCTTTTCACATATCCACACTGACTGAGCCCAAGACTCCAATCCACAGTGACTGAGGTGATATGGCGGTGATTGCTAAAGGCCTTAGACCACCAGGTAGCACATGCATTGATGTTTATCACAGAATTACCACATTCATGCACAAAGTTACAGGTACAGGCAAATTATGACCCACCCACCCATCCCCAGTGATATCTGACTAACCCATGAGAATAGATAGGACTGCATAAAGTTTACCTGTGGGATATGTGGCACTGGGAAATAACTTTTCTTGAATGGTCCTCTCTTGTAGGAAACATACAATTCTTTTAGTTCTCCAGGCTTCTGAACGAAGATGTACTGGTTTTCCACAATAAGGGAGAGAAGTTCAATGGTTCCAATTGCTGTATCATGGGTATTATCATCACAACTAGGGACAATACAAGACCTGTAATGAGCAGTCCCCATGAAGTCCTGAATTTCCATATGGACTGTAAGTAAATCCACATCCTGTCCAGGCACAGCCCAGTAGAAACGCTCTGTCACATGATCTTGCAACATCCTCCATGATTTTCCAAAGTCATCTGACACATAGAGCTGTCATATATAAAGAATGTCAGAATAAATAATCACCTTCTCTCTCTCTCTCTCAAGGTGAAACCAATTATAAGTTGCTATTATCTCATCTGAAGAGATGACTGACTTGACATTTGTCCCCATGACCCCTATGACTTCAATAACCATATGAAACTGCAATGATATTTGCTTCAGAGAAATTTTTATCATGAAGGCATAATGACAATATTTTCCTGATTTTAATAAGTTTAAAATTTTAGCAAAAGACTGTGAATATGATCAAAGTATAAACTCAAAATAAGGTTATTCATTAAAACATGGTTCTTGTTATAAGGCAGGTATGATAATAGATCTCAATGCATTATGTAATACTAACACAGTATTCCCTCAATATAAGGCTCTTCATTATAACATGTTTTATGCTATAAGGCAAGTAGGATCATGAATCCCAACTTCTATGTATCATGTATTTCACTATAAAGCAGAATTCTACTCTGGTTCCTATAGTGTAAAACTGAGGGAGTACTGTATTAGCAAAAAAGCTTAACAAAAGAAAGTTTCATTTAAAGATCTGTTCTGGATGTTGCAGTGAGCTAGATATACAACAAAGCATTTCATTTACAGTGGAAAAAGGAGTTATTGGAAAGACTGAAGTAACACTAGATTAACCAATACTATGGAAACTGTAAGCCTGAATACAATGGACTGCTTTAGAAAAGTTTGAAAGCAGTTGACTTGGTTTGGTGTTTTATGGCACAAGAACATACATATGTTATTTAGTGCCAAGGCATATATTTACAGGGAGAAATTTAATACTGAATAAAGTTGCCCAAGGACACATCATAGTAGTCAGTCCTAGTTAATCCAGTGGTAGGATTCAAACCCACACTAACACATCATAGTAGTCAGTCCTGGTTAATCCAGTGGTAGGATTCAAACCCACACCAACACATCATAGTAGTCAGTCCTAGTTAATCCGTTGGTAGGATTCAAACCTACACCAACACATCATAGTAGTCAGTCCCAGTTAATCCAATGGTAGGATTCAAACCCACACCAACACATCATAGTAGTCAGTCCTAGTTAATCCAATGGTAGGATTCAAAACCCACACCAACACATCATAGTAGTCAGTCCTAGTTAATCCAATGGTAGGATTCAAACCCACACCAACACATCATAGTAGTCAGTCCTAGTTAATCCAATGGTAGGATTCAAAACCCACACCAACACATCATAGTAGTCAGTCCTAGTTAATCCAATGGTAGGATTCAAACCCACACCAACACATCATAATAGTCAGTCCTAGTTAATCCAATGGTAGGATTCAAACCCACACCAACACATCATAGTAGTCAGTCCTAGTTAATCCAATGGTAGGATTCAAACCCACACCAACACATCATAGTAGTCAGTCCTAGTTAATCCAATGGTAGGATTCAAAACCCACACTAACACATCATAGTAGTCAGTCCTAGTTAATCCAATGGTAGGATTCAAACCCACACTAACACATCATAGTAGTCAGTCCTAGTTAATCCGATAGTAGGATTCAAACCCACACCAACACATCATAGTAGTCAGTCCTAGTTAATCCAATGGTAGGATTCAAACCCACACCAACACATCATAGTAGTCAGTCCTAGTTAATCCAATGGTAGGATTCAAACCAGTTCAGCCACAAGATTGGAACCCTAATCAATTAAGTGAAGCATACTTAAACACTACTAGTACAGGTCATTAATGGAGGTCATTAATGGAGATAAGATGAAGTTAAACGGAAAAGAAGTTATGTATGAAAAGCATACAAAATGGAATTAACAACAGATATACTATAATTTTTAAATACAAACGGTCACTGACAGAAAATGATTCCTTGATGTTTTTCAAAATTTTATACCCCCAAAAAAGACATTACAATTTCAGATACAAATAATTTGTTGCTCTCAGCACTGTCATATAAATTAAGCATGGCAAATTCATATATACAACTTCTGCATTCTTTGTCTCCCTCTACACACACACACACACACACACACAAGCATTACCTACATAGGAGGACCTTGTAAATCCACACACACATACACATCTTGTATTTCTTGTACATGTTTGATATTCTGTCTCCCTCCCTCCCTACACACACACTTGTATTTCTTGTACATCTTCCATATTCTCTGTCTCCCTCCACTCACACACACACAAACACACACACACACACACACACACACTTACTTTTCTTATACATCTTCCATATTCTGTCTCCCTCCACAAATGTGCATGTATTTCTTATAAATCTTCCATATTCTTTGTCTCCCTCCACATACACACAAATTTCTTATATGCATCTCAATATTATGTCTCCCTGCATGCACACATTTCTTAAACATCTTCCATATTCTCTCCGTCTCCATATTTTCCTACAAAAAAAATGTTATGTCCTGCTTTTATTTAATGTATGTTTATATGAAATAAATTCAAGGTGCCATCTCTGTCATCGCCATCCCCAACACTTTCCAAATGGTTGGTGCTCATGAGTATAAATTACCATATGTCATTCTATATGCATATTGAGTGAGTGAACTTCATAACTTTTATATTTGTTCACATTTTTTAAATCTTAATAATAAATGACCCTGTAAAGAATATTTTCTGTATTTAGACTATGCATTAGAGTTACATGAGAGAAACAGTAATCTATGCTAGGGTCTGAACTACAAACTTCCATAGAACAAGCTGAGTACTCTACCATACATGTACCTCAGCTATCTCTGTTCCAAACCTGTTCCAGCTACAGTTTCCTCTTGTTATTTAGAGAAATGTCCCTGTCAATTAATTCATACCAAGCCCCATTAGACACTCATAATCCCCTTTAGGTGCCAAAAGTGAAAAGCATGAAAAACATGCTCAACTGACAAATGAAACTGGATTCCAACCTCATTGGGGTTTTAACCCATGACAAATGAAACTGGATTCCAACCTCATTGGGGTTTAAACCCATGACAAATGAAACTGGATTCCAACCTCATTGGGGTTTAAACCCATGACAAATGAAACTGGATTCCAACCTCATTGGGGTTTAAACCCAACAGCATTTTACTACCTAAGCCAATGTTTCTGAGCTCTTAATGTAGCCTGTAAAATCTGACCTGCAACTGAGGTAAAGAATAAGCAAGCATCCAGTCTGCCATGTTTGGATGAAGAACCAGTCTACTGGGGGTGAAGTCCAGATGGATGGATGACCAAGTCTCTCCTGTGTCTTCAGTTATGTGTACTCTGTTGTTTGTT
This sequence comes from Megalonaias nervosa, assembly GCA_016617855.1. Lineage (NCBI taxonomy): Eukaryota > Metazoa > Mollusca > Bivalvia > Unionida > Unionidae > Megalonaias > Megalonaias nervosa. The sequence goes on along the minus strand of JAECUM010018502.1, from coordinate 15,169 downwards.
GTGTCTGTCAGTATCAGCTGGATAAAAAATATTCAATGTAGGAATTCAACATTGAATAAATAATGAAAATAAAAGGTAAAAAATGAGACTAGTTCTATTATTTATGTTATGCCAACTGTAAAAAGATATAAAAATGTTTGACCTTCACCTTTGGGTCAAATCATGCTAATTAATCTCTCATGAACACTTTAATATCCATTCTTATGCTCCAAGTTTTCTCATTTTTAACATTCCATTCATTTAATAGGCAAATACAAGAGGGCAGATAGAAGAATCTGCAAGTCTGTTTCCTATGAAGGAAACAACTTAAAAGTCTATACAGTAATGAAATTAAGATCATTCTCAACATTTTGGGCCAAACTACATGAAAATCTGTATATTGCAAATCTTATGAGCATCATACACCAAGAATACATATATGTTGCTTGTTTGCTTGGTGTTTAATGGCATATCATTACATGAAAATCTATTTTGTGCTTACACACTGGGAGTAAAAAGCCATACCAAAGGATACACCAAAGCAGTCAAACCTGCCCGACTGATATATTGACAAGATTCAAACATGGCTTACAAGTCTGCCCGACTGATATTTAGACAGGATTCAAACTTGGCTTGCAAGTCTGCCAGACTGATATTTAAACTGGATTCAAACTTGGCTTGCAAGTCTGCTAGACTTACATTTAGACAGGATTCAAATTTGGCTTGCAAGTCTGCCTCACTTATATTTAGACAGGATTCAAATTTAGCTTGCAAATCTGTCAGACTGATATTTAGACAGGATTCAAACATGACCTGCATGTCTGTCAGACTGATATTTAGACAGGATTCAAACATGACTTGCAAGTCTGTCAGACTGATATTTAGACAGGATTCAAACTTGGCTTTGCAAGTCTGTCAAACTGATATTTAGACAGGATTCAAACATGGCTTGCAAGTCTGTCAAAATGATATTTAGACATGATTCAAACATGACTTGCAAATCTGCCAGACTGATATTTAGACACGATTCAAACATGACTTGCAAGTCTGCCAGACTGATATTTAGACACGATTCAAACATGACTTGCAAGTCTGCCAGACTGATATTTATACACGATTCAAACATGACTTGCAAGTCTGGCATGTTAACCACTAAGATTCCACACACAACACAATTTTGAAGATTGTAGTAGGCTATTACTGGATGTTGTCATGCTCAGGCAGATATTTAAAATGGTGTAATCAATATTTAAATCAAGTCATACAGTATCTACCTGGGACAGAGTTTATAAGGAGTCATACAGCATCTACCTGGGACAGAGTTTATAAGGAGTCATACAGTATCTACCTGGGACAGAGTTTATAAGGAGTCATACAGTATCTACCTGGGACAGAGTTTATAAGGAGTCATACAGCATCTACATGGGACAGAGTTTATAAGGAGTCATACAGCATCTACCTGGGACAGAGTTTATAAGGAGTCATACAGCATCTACCTGGGACAGAGTTTATAAGGAGTCATACAGTATCTACCTGGGACAGAGTTTATAAGGAGTCATACAGTATCTACATGGGACAGTTTATAAGGAGTCATACAGTATCTACATGGGACAGAGTTGGTGTATATTCCTGAACTGGAAAATGAACCCAGTTAAACAGCAATAGTAGTAAAATCTGAAGACTCTGGAGAATATACTCTAAGGATTTGCCAGTAGCTTCTTGTGGGTCAGTGGTTCTTTCCAGGGTTTTCCCAGGTTCTTCCACCATTTATACTGACCGCAATGTATAGCCTATCTTGTGCTGAAGAATGGTGTTAAACCCTACAACAACAACAACAACAAGGATTATGCCAGCCAAGATCAAAATGTAACAATGTTTCCTTGTGTCATTCTTAATAATCTGACCAACTTTTTATAATTTTTCCCTGACTTTATTTTGAGTTATTTTGTTCACACACACACACACACACACTCTTGTAAAACCTGCAAAATATGATTTTTACCTTCAAAACTGGGACGTTTTTATTTTAAGAAATTTTGGGTGATAAAGATCAGTTTTACTATGCATCTGATATATAAATATCCTTTATAATTGATTTGTGGTTAATTACCAACAGAACGGGGACACACAAATACACGCAAAGTGTCAGAAATTATACAATCAAATAGGGACATTCCATAAGTACTTTTTTAATTCTAAATAACTATCAGTTTAATCCAATCTTCAATTAAAACAATTTTATTGGCAAGAATGCACTTTAGAATTTAAAATATCTCACAAAGTAACTAATTTTGAACCTTTGTGTACTAAAATTTGCCACCTTGAACCTTTGTGTAGTAAAACTTGCCACCTTGAACCTTTGTGTAGTAAAATTTGCCCCTTCATTAATAAACCAATGCATAAGATCTATTTGATATGAAAAACACACCAAAAATATACTTTTAAAATGTGTAATTTCAGCAGAAAACCATTCTTTTTTATAATTCATATGTAAATGTCCCCATTTTATAAGTACCATGTCATGGTCATGTGTATGAAAACATTCCCTTTTTATATGCACCTTGCAAAGTTTGAGTGGATGAAAATGTCCTCATTTAGTAAGTATCATTTCATTTTTCTTGTACTACATCAAGGCGGCGTGTATAAAAATGTCCCTGTTTCATATGTATCATGATATGGTCGTGTGTATATTATCGTTTAGCCTATAAAACTCTTATCTGCAATTCCGTATAGACCACATCGAATTTGTGCTCCTGAAAATGATTTTGCTTGGTATGAGCATACTTAAATGTTGTTTGTGAGAAGCAGTCTTGAAAATGTAATGGTTGTGTATAGAACAAAATTACTGTTTCTATGCACCACCTCAAAGTTTGTGCCTCAAAATGACTCTCAGTTTTGCATTAACCACGTTCAGGTTATTGATACAGACATGCCCTAATTTGCATATCTCAAATTTCATGTATGAAAACACCTCTGTTTATGTGCATCAGGCTAGGGAACTGGCAGTTTAAATGGTCAAGCAGCAGCCTTGTAGTCCAAGGGTCGCAGATTCAATATCCACATAGGCCAACCCAGTTCAGCAGCATTTGAGTGTTCTTAGTATTTGTATTTTAAAAAGCCCACAGGCTGCATGGATGAGAATGTGATTTCTGTTCTAAATATGTATATTCCTCGCATGTATGACAATATTCACAATCAGTATGAAAATCAAACTTGGCATAGGAATAAGTAAAAGTTCTGTAATAAAGCACACAAACTGTGTGCAAGTTGACATACCTGTTGATAATCACTCAAAATGCATCGTTCATCGTATTAAAATGTTCTCATCCAGTATGAACCTTTGATGGCTGTGTTTATGAAATGTCCCAGGTCACCCACCTTACTTTAGTACACCCAAACAAATAAGAATTTAATACGAACATGCCAATCCATTAATATTAACCAACCATATTAACTACTTCTATCCTAAAATCATCTTTTTACCTAATCTGCATAAGTTCCGCACAGATGGAATAAAATGCTTGAATTAGTCATATCAACACATTAAAAGGTATTTCTATGAATCAATTGAAAAACATGTAACCAGCAAACATTTGCAAGTAAAATTGTATCTTGTACAATGGATTTTACCACAACATGTATACTGCAAGAAATAGTATATTTCTCTCACAAAACTACATCCATTCAACTTATATAAATTAACATAAAGAAAATATGGGATTTTTAACATCTACTAATGTCGTTTTGTTTATACATCAAGCAATTTAAGATTTTTTCCTTGAAAAATTTCTGTGAGACACATCTTGCATATCAAATTACTTAAACTGTCAATGACAGAGCGTGAACCAACAACTAATGGTACATCTTAGACAAAGGTTCTAGCAGCTGGCATTAGTTACATTTTTACTTCCATTGTTGACATTTTGGAACCAAATGATACTGTGCCCTCCATCTATTGTAGACCCTCCACTTAAACTGTAGAGTTGTTTGAAAAGGACCTTCATAACATAGCTGATTGAAATACATGTACTGAATTTTCTGTACCAAAAAAACCACAAGTCCTAACATCAATCAAATAACTTTATCTTGGCTATTAAAAACTAAAGGAAAACAGAGCTGCGGATATTACAATTTAACTTCCTGGATATAAAAAGTACCTGAGAATAACAATTCACCTTTCCAGTTGTCTGTAGAAGAGAATGGCTTGTTGGATAAGTTTATAATCTCTTTGTTCATATTCACCAAACAAAATGCAGGCACCTGAATGTGAAAATATGGGAAATATGTTGGTCCCAATATTACATACAAGAAAGAATAAAATGTTCCTATTGGAAAAGTTAAGGAGCAAATGATGGAGGTAAATATTATGTTCTGCTGGAAAATCATGTCATTTAATCCTGACTTAATGGAGCGCTTCAAACTTAGTTTTATCATGTAGTCAATGAAATGTGTCATTCAGCCAAGCTTAGTTTTATCATGTAGTCATTGAAATGTGTCATTCAGCCAAGCTTAGTTTTATCATGTAGTCAGTGAAATGTGTCATTCAGCCAAGCTTAGTGGTATTATGTAGTCAATGAAATGTGTCATTCAGCCAAGCTTCAACATGAAATCATTTTATGAAGATTGTTCGTTAACTTTGTTTTCTATAGTATACTAACAACCTTCATTCTAAATGTTGCTTAAAAGTTATCCATCAAGAATATTGTTGGATGGTGTTCTCCACTATGTTTTCATCCTTCTCTTCCAGATTTATGAAATCTAGAGAGTTCCTGAGCTCAAGCTTTCTCCACCCTTCTCTGTCCTCAGCAGGAGCTTGCTGACTTTTGATACCTGGATTGAATACAGCTAGTACTTCTTTCTAAACCCAGATATTGTGACCCAGCCAACTGGCTAGAATATACAATTAACTGTCTTCATGTTTATCAGTTGCACCATGGTGCATTTTGTTTTCAGTATGATATCAGCTGAACAGAATCATCTAAGCTAACACAATTTCTGAAAGTTCAACCTAATTTTGTCTCACTGCTTCATTCTGTGTGGAGGATATAAAGAACTAGTATGGGAAGAAGCAGTGAATTTAACGAAGCCATCATTTGTCATCTTCCCTCTTTTTTTGATGGTTTAAAAGAAAAATTGTGCCACCAGAGCTTCCTGTGCACAAAATAACCAAAACAGTATGGACATGGGCCATGGTTGACAACTCTGAAATTCCCCCATGTGGGCCAATAGGGCACAGCCCTTCATGGTTGTGGATTTAATTGGCTGTTATATTTTTGATTTTATCTAGGAGCTCTTTCTCTTTCACCCCTTGTTTATTTCAGGAACTGTCAGCAGCCCGGCATCCTTTTGAGTACAGGTTCCAAACTATTGTATTTGTAATTGATTTAGTGGCTACTTTTGGTATGTAATTGGTTTGTTGACAACTGTTCCTTTTTATATGGACATTTATTTGGATTATATGTCATTCATGCATGCTGCCTTAGTGTTCTTTGAAGCCTTGGGCTTTGGATATTCCTCTCGTACAGGCAATCCAATTTAAGCCCATATGGTACAATATCTGAAGCGCACAAGTCATTAGATTATAAAGCGGAGACTTTATTGCTCGTCATCAGCGGGCATATATTCACTATCTGGGTCCTTCCTGTAATCCAGAATAAATAAATAATACTACTCATATTACCACGAATCACATCAATGAAATTATCCAGGAAATGCTTAACTATAGACTAATTTAGCAATACATATACACATCATTTTCACACCATGAAAACCTAATTAAATGGCAGCACTGGTCTGAAAATGCTTGTGCCAGTGGAACCTTTACCTTGTAAATACACATAAAATCTTTGTTACTTGCTGCCCATTACTGAATTGCAGCTATTGATCATTTGATAATGCATGTAGGGTTTTACTCACGTTTGACACTTCTCTAAGGTGTGCACCTTAAAATTGCACTGAAAAGCTGATTTAAACAATGGCAGTTGGCAATACTATTAATCTTAAAATATTTAGCAAAATATAATAATAACTGCATTATTGGGATGATAATTATGTTCATTTTGCTTTTCATAATAGACTGCTCTGGTGGCCTAAGCGGTTAGAGCATCTGTCTCGTAGAGCATCTGTCTCGTAGAGCATCTGTCTCGGACTCGAGCCAAGTCATTAGAAAGAATTACAAAAATGGTAGTTGCAGCTGCCTCACTTGGTGTTCAGCATTAAGAAGTTAGTGTTAGGACTGGTCAGCCTGGTATCAGGATGTGACTGGGTGGGACATGATGCTATGTGTCTGCAGCATGATGCCTCAGTGCTAGATATCACTATAAACTGCTACACTGCTGACATTGCAGTGATATGGCTAAAATTGTTAAAGCTACATGAAAAAAATCTGAAAAACACAAAAAGCACTTCTTGTAATACAAGAATCATATGATTGCAATTCAATCCAATGAAGACAGTGTACAGTAGTTCTTCAATCGCTGTTCAGTCAGTGTGAAATTTGCAAAATTTATGAAACAATTAAAATTCTATGCCTGACTGTTTGCAGATGATGGCAGATTTTTATATTTAAAGTATCCTCTGATAAAATGGAGTAAACATTTGATTACATTAAGATATGAATATGTACTGATATAATCAATTCAATGCAAGTCATTACTAAGGCAAACCACAGAGGTTTTATAACTGTATTAAATTTTGAAAAAATAAATTATTTTTCCAGCTGCAAACAGCATACATTTTCCTCCTCTTTTTGCTTCTCTGTATGAGATCAGATCCCCAAAAAATTCTGGACAGTACTGCATATCCTTGCTCACAAGCTGATGGCTTTTTTTGGTACTGAAATTCAATTCAGGCCAAGTATGGGTCATCTTTAATGCGTGACATACAATTTTTCGATAAATCTAGGGGTATTGTTGGAAACTCTAGATGTTTGCAGTCAATTAAAATATTTTCACCTTTTCATGCAACTGTTCCCATTCAGAAATGCATATATTGTACCATTGTGTTCGTTGATTTCATGATGGTATTCATTATACAATACTTGCATATACAGTTAACTGGGTCATAAAGATTTGAAAATATTTCCTGTAAATTAAACACAACCTACCACAAATGAAGTGTCCACCAATGTTTCTTACTGTATGTGTTTACTAGCAAGTATATTTCTTCCATTTTTGTGCAAATCATAACAACCTGAATGTGTATCAATATATGTTTTACTTTATAAACACTATGTTTGATGCAATAAAAGTTTTGATTTAATTTTTATTTTCCATTTCAATAAGTTATATTTAATTCCCAAGTGATCTTTCCCAAGTTTTCTGCCAGTACATGTGATCTGATAAGCTCTTGGCTTGTAAAGGCATCACTCAGTTCTTTTGGGGACAAGTTGGCAATCGTTTCGATCAAGCAGCAAATTTAGTACATGTATATGTACTTGTTCAGTGACAAGTAGAGTTCTGCATCATGAAGTAAATGTTTGATTTAATCCTTTAGCTTGTAAAGGAAACATCCTCTTTATTTTCCTATGTGACAATCCTTTGATTGAGCCATAAGTTTGATACTTGTTCAGTGCCAAGTAACTTACCATGGTTATTTGAATTCCCTGTGATCTTGTTGCAGAATTGACACTTATTCTGTTGCAGGCTTTAATAGTTTTCACAGACTGTATGATCAAAGTGTTAAAGAGCCCAAGTCTAGTCCCTACATGAGGAAACTGTTGGACAATATTTATGAGGACTAGGCGATGATTTAAATGACTAGGCAATGATGATGATTTCAGAACTTTATCAAACAATGAGGTTGAATTCATGGACTTTGTACCTGATAATATTAAACAGTGGCATTTATGGGATACTGTGAATCACAAAAATTGGACTTAACTTTCATTGTTTATTTCTAAGACATGTGAATTAACATATTTATGGGATACTGTGAAATGAGTCATTCTGCACTATTTTTAAAGCGGTATATGAACTATACTTGAATTCATGGATTTATCATATAAATCAGGGGTCTCAAACATTCGGCCTGCCAAGCCGTATCCTGTGGCCTGCAAAATGATTGACGTCACAAGGTGTTATAAGAGATAACAAAGGTGGTGCACCCCTTGGGCCATCGAAAATGTCCTCATGTGGCCCTCAGTTTGGTTTGAGTTTGAGATCCTGATATAAATGGATCTAAAATGTCAAACATTGTGGATTTATACGCTTTCGTCAGTTTATTTGTGACATATTCCACTCAATAATACAACTGAATTTTACACTGGTTTTTTTTCTTTATTTTTCCTATCTAATCTAACCAGTTTGACTTGTTTATTTTTTTTAAGTGCATATCAGACTCACTTACAAGAAGTCACCCTTCAGGCAGATTTGACTTGCAGAATACACATGAATTTACAGAAGGGTCAAAGAGAACTTGACTATCAGTAGCCCTAAAAAAAAAAAAGGGGGGGGATGACTAATTGTCGAGTTGAATTATAAGTGAGTATACACATCTGAGAAAGAAAGAAAGACAGACAGACCAAGAAAAGTCATAAGAAAATGATGCTATTGAAAATGATGTTTGAGCTACCTGTGCGTATGTAGGTTGATTTCTATGCTGTTAATTGTTTGTGAACTTTGAATTTTTACAATCCAGTTTGATGTATATTTCAACACTTGATGGAATAAATTGTTACTTTCTCAACTTTTGAGTCATTAAATTTTCACAATATTTTGACTACTGGGTAGTTTAAGAAAGTTGCTAAATTTAAACACCACCATATTTTCCATACTATCCATACAGTCCCAAACTGGATATGAATATAATACTAAAATGTACCAACAATAAAGAATGGAAGCACAGAATTTGAACTTTGCTCTGCAGGTTAAGGCATCGATCACCTTGCTTGCATGCAACAACCCCTATACCATTTCAAACTTTTAATTATTTATTTAATTGGTACATATTTTTTTCTATTCATGTACAGAATTCATATTTCATTTCAGTAGACATGATCTTGCATTTCTTCCCTTATCATATTTGTGTTTCAGTTATTTACTCAAATTGTACATGTGTAGTGTAGCCAATAGTAAATCTGACATACAGATTTTAAGATACATCTTGTTTTTATTATATCATGTTTCCATTTTATTACCGTGTAATACTTGTATCTATTAGCTGCAACTGCAACAAATAATATGTAATTGTTTTGTAAGTTTATATCTTCGTCAACTATTAAGATGTGTTTCAAGATACTCATTATGATCACCCCCATCTCAAAACCTTCCTTTCTTATTTTAATTAAACTGGAGAGAGAGATTCATTATCCTTAGAAATATTTAGCTATATACAAATACATTTTAGCTGACCCAACATAAGCTGAATATAAGCACAATCCTCCTGAAAAAAAAATGTAACTGACTTTAACATTAATTATGTAGTCAACATTTTCAGAATTTATCTTTAAGCCATTAATATTTTTTAGAACTCAACTTCACACTGGACAAGGAAATGTATTTAAGTCACAGCTCCATCAAAAGGATTATCAACCTGAAAATGAAATGAGTACAGCCTTTGACAAGCCATGGGCTTATCAGGTCATGTGCTTTTGCAGAAAATTGGTTAAATATCTCTTGGGAATTAAATCTAACTTATAGAATGGAAAAAAAAAAATTAAAGTGCATCAAACACTGTTTATACAGAAAAACACAAATATTAATATATGTTGTTAGGACATGCATAAAAATGGAAGCAATATACATGTGCTTGCTAGTAAATACCCATGGTAGACAACTCTGACTGAAAGTTCACTCTGTGGCAGGTAGCATTTAATTTAACTGTAATATTTTCATATTACTAAAATCAAAATAACTGTAGATACAAGTATTGCAAACAGCTAGAGTTTCCAACATTAACATTAGATTTATAAAAATTTTTGTATGTCGTACTTATATTACAACCCCTACTCTGCATTAATAGAATTTTCAGTAAAAAAAACCCAAAACAAAACGTCATCTTATAAGCAATTATATATGGTAATGCCTTTTATTTGTTGACAAATTAAGGGACACATCTGAAGGTTGAACTGGCAAGTTTGACTCATGTTCCTGTCCACAACTAAATTTACTATTGACCTACAGCAGTTCATAATTCCGGGGGAAAATAAAGAAAGGAGGATAAGAAAGTGTTAAATTTTTCCAATATTCATGTTACCGGGTATACTGTCATTGTATTTGCTGCAATACTTCTAAAAAAATAACAGTACAAAAGAAAAGCTGACAACATATTTGCTGTGAAATTTCAATCTGATATATTTGGAGTGTATGATATATTACTGGTAGACCCATAGAGATTAAACTACCCAGGACCAAATATTTACACTGTGCTCACATTTTTCAAAGAAGTTCTCTATTCGTCTCTGGATTTTTAAAAATAAAAGAATGAAAACAAGCTAGCTAAAAGGAAGAGAGATGGAAGGAACAGACCAAGGAGAAAGAATCAAGGAAATCAAGAAATATGTAAGAGTATATAAAAAAGTACTGACTAAACGGAGGAAAGGATGAGAAATATTTGAAAATTTACTGCAGAGTCAAACAGAATTTATATAAATGTTTTGTTTTTACATTATTTGTACTTCAGCAAGCTTGCAGATTTTAAGTTAAATGGAGAAAAACTAAATATGAATATGAAAACTTTTAGTTTCACCATTGTGTCTGGTGCCATGTAGAAATTCTTACAAAATGTCTTTTTATTTCCTATTAGCTAAAGATTAACTTGCTGGATTAAACTAAGACACAGTTAACTGAAAGAAAGAAATGGTGTTATTCGTTGGTTACCATTTAGACTGTTCATTATAATTCTTCTTATCAACAGTGATGATGATGATGATAGTGTGGGGCCGTAGCAGTTGTGACAGTAGTGATAAACTGAAATATTTGAACTGAATATAAACACAAACAAATCACCCTTGTTATGCGACATTAATGCAAATTAAAATCAATACAACATGTTTAGAATTTGACAACAAAAACATTTAATATAACATTTTTTAAACTGATTAAATTATAACTTGATTTCAGCATTTCCACTTGATCAATTCAATTCTGTCTGGTTCATCTCAATATCTCTACTCCAGTAACTTCAAAAAGTTCAAAACACAGCTTCTCGGATCATCGTTAGAGTACCACAATCAGAGCACACCTCCCCCCTGCTCTGTACCCTACACTGGCTATCCATTCGATCCAGAATCAAACACAAAATTTGTTCTCTGTGCTATGTTTCACTGACGGGTTCCAGTCCAACATACCTATCCGACCTCACCCATTTGTACACACGAGCAAGATACTTACACTCCTCTTCTGACAATCATAACTCATTATCACTATGAAAACAAAATCATATGGACAACGTTCTTTTGCATACCAGGGCCCAGCATCATGGAACTTATTGCCCAATGAACTTAGACACAAAGATACAGTGATCTCATTCAACAGCGCTCTTAAAACTCACCTGTTTCGACTGCAAGAACAAACTTCAAGACCTAATAATGTTTCCTACCTTAAATATTTTCAGCATGTTTTATTATTTCTAATTTCATGGTGTTTGTTTTTTGTAATCATATCATTATATGTTTCTTTTGTCTTTTTAATGTTTTAGGTGTTGTCTAATGTTGTAAAGTGTTTAGAGCTTCTAAAGATCAGGTGCTATACAAAGTCCCTCATTATTATTATTATTATTATTATTATTATTATTTTAAAAACAAAATAACCACATCCGAATGAACTGAAATCTATGTTGATATTTTCCAATGTATTACTTATCCAAAAGTGAAAGGCTCACAGTTACAAAAGAAAAGAGAAACTGTACAATCACACATGAATGGCTAGAATCTCTTGTCCATCATAAAAAAAAAAACAGGTTTAAAATCTGCATGAAACCATTTATCAGTTTTCTTGTGTTCCCAATATAATTAAGTAAAATGTGTTATGAACGTTGGACTACCCATTAATAAACACATCAATACTGCTCTCTGTGTTAAAAAAAGAAAATATATAATAAAAATATTTGTCAATGTTTACATACCTGATTTCAATTCTAGTTAGATCTTCTTGATTCGATCTTCACTGAGTAATTCAGAAGCAAAGTGCGCCAGCCAACAGTGAAGCTGTGTGAATTTTGTCTGTGCAAATGGGGACGCATTTTTCCAACTTAATATATTGATATACATGGGGTCTGGGGTCGGGTGGGACATGTGTATTGCTGTGTATATTATAATATGAAAAAATACTGACCAAATGGGGACATGCTCAAATACACTAATTTCATGGTCTTCATCACTAAGTAAGGTCATGGTAGTCCATTTTAGCAGCTATTATAATGTCCCCCATTAGGAGGTGTGTCCCTGTTCTGTTGGTGTGTGTTCACACTGATGTCCCAGTTTTAAGCCTTTTACAAATGTACACACACACACACACACACAGATGTTTGATGACATAACTCTTTCTACTGCAGATCTTAGGGTAATGAGAGATATATTTTATCTGGAAGACCAAACATAAGAGAAATTACTTATAATTGATGAAAAGTGAGTTTGGGTCTACTCTAAAACTGAAAATTTAATACATAATTCCTTCTTTAATTTGAAAACAACTTCTATGAATAACACATTATATGCTCTACCAGTGCTTAATAGTCTTCTATGCAAATAACTGAAATTTTTGCACAGAAATCATTTCTTGTTTTTTCTTTCACAATGAACTTAACATTCAACCTTTTGATCCCAAATTAAAAGGGTTCTTCCTTAACATAAGTACAAGTCATCCACAAAGTTTGGTGTAGATCTGTGATGTAGAACTAATGTAACTGTGCACAAACCATTTTCCTTCTTTCAATCATGGTGACCTTGACTTTGACCCAAAAAAAACAACAGGCTTCTATTTTACCCCAAGTGCAAGCCATTTACAAAGTTTAGACCATGTATATGATCCAGAATTAATGTTACTGTGCAAAACAAAAACATTATTATTATCTCAGTCACAATGACCTTGGTAACTTGAGATGTTGGAGAACTTTTGCTATTGTGCAGAAACAATTTTTCTTCTTTCAGTTAATGACCTTGACCCTTGAGCTTTTGACCCTAAAATCAATAGGGTTCTTCCTTGCTCTAAGTGCAAGCCATTCACAAAATCAGGTAACTGTTAAACAGTAGAGAATTCAATTTATTGTGCAGAAACAAAATTGGTAACAGAAACAGGGACAGATGGCTTGTCAGATGAACAATATCATTAACAAAATAACCTTAGTCTTATGGATGGCATATACAAAATAGGGAATTTTTCTAAACATGGGGACATTTAACGAAGATAAGAAAGGTAGTGGTTCCAGCTATGATGCATGATTTACACATGTACACACATTTGGCTGAATTTTTGATTCATTTTGTTTTTATAAATTAGTATGAATCCTGTAATCATACATATTAGAATAGTAAGTGGTACAGAAATACTATACCTTTGACCTGTTGACCTTTGATGTTTGCATAGAGCTGATGATGGCTGACTCTGAGAGGTTTGCTTTCTGAAAGCTTATTCCATAGTCAGCTGACCTAAAAATAAAAACAAGAACAAAACAAAATTAGGAGTTAGTACAGAAGTCAGTCTTTTATACACAATATAAATAAATAACTATAGCTTATAAGTTGAACAAGCTCAGCCAATCAGAAGCATGATCAGCACATGATGCTTCGATCTTACTCATTATCAAACTCACTTGAAATCTTGATGATGTAGGCATGTGTTCCAAGACTGATCAGAATCAAATAAAACTATAGCCTCCATAGTGATAAACAGATGTAAGATCATCTCATTAATACATTATAGATCTTGCTCATTTTTGAACTCATCTGATAATTTTATGACACAAACCTATACTTTAAGTTTGATCAAAACTGGATAAGATACACGACTCCATATCCAGAGTAGTAACAACCTATTGTTTGTGGATGATGGATTATGTCTCTAGGGCACGATGATGCATGATGTAAGTAGGGCTGGATGATGCATGATGTAAGTAGGGCTGGATGATGCATGATATAAGTAGGGCTGGATGATGCATGATGTAAGTAGGGCTGGATGATGCATGATGTAAGTAGGGCTGGATGATGCATGATGTAAGTAGGGCTGGTTGATGCATGATGTAAGTAGGGCTGGATGATGCATGATATAAGTAGGGCTGGATGATGCATGATATAAGTAGGGCTGGATGATGCACGATACAAGTAGGGCTGGATGATGCATGATGTAAGTAGGGCTGGATGATGCATGATGTAAGTAGGGCTGGATGATGCATGATGTAAGTAGGGCTGGATCATGCATGATATAAGTAGGGCTGGATGATGCATGATGTAAGTAGGGCTGGATGATGCATGATATAAGTAGGGCTGGATGATGCATGATGTAAGTAGGGCTTGATTATGCATGATGTAAGTAGGGCTGGATTATGCATGATGTAAGTAGGACTGGATGATGCATGATGTAAGTAGGGCTGGATGATGCATGATACAAGTAGGGCTGGATGATGCATGATGTAAGTAGGGCTTGATTATGCATGATGTAAGTAGGGCTGGATGATGCATGATACAAGTAGGGCTGGATGATGCATGATACAAGTAGGGCTTGATGATGCATGATGTAAGTAGGGCTGGATGATGCATGATGTAAGTAGGGCTGGATGATGCATGATGTAAGTAGGGCTGGATGATGCATGATACAAGTAGGGTTGGATGATGCACGATGTAAGTAGGGCTGGATGATGCATGATACAAGTAGGGCTGGATGATGCATGATGTAAGTAGGGCTGGATGATGCATGATGTAAGTAGGGTTGGATGATGCACGATGTAAGTAGGGCTGGATGATGCATGATCTAAGTAGGGCTGGATGATGCATGATGTAAGTAGGGCTGGATGATGCATGATACAAGTAGGGTTGGATGATGCACGATGTAAGTAGGGCTGGATGATGCATGATGTAAGTAGGGCTGGATGATGCATGATATAAGTAGGGCTGGATGATGCATGATACAAGTAGGGCTTGATGATGCATGATGTAAGTAGGGCTTGATGATGCATGATGTAAGTAGGGCTGGATGATGCATGATGTAAGTAGGGCTTGATGATGCATGATACAAGTAGGGCTGGATGATGCATGATG
>JAECUM010018501.1:0-53788 GCA_016617855.1 Megalonaias nervosa | reverse complement strand
CGAAAAAAAAAAAAAGAAAAAAAAGAAACAGTGAATGTATCTACTATGGTTATACATTCTAATAAGCTGCAAACCCCAAATTCCACCTTTGCATGTTTACATGCATTCTCAGGAAACGAGTAATAAAGCTCATTCCAACAACTGCCGCTCTATCGCCTATCGATTTTTCTTTCCTTCAGTTCCGCGAGCTAGCAAGAACCATACGTACGCTTTATCAATTTTCCCGTCGGAGCCCCTCTTAGTTCGCCCCAGAGAAGCGAAGAGCTGCTTTGGCTGTGGAGGCTGTGAGCGTGCGATAGGTAGGTGCTGTTTAATCTTTTGTATTTCCGTGTAATGCTTGCTATGTTTATTTATTTATATGTAATTTAACTTGGGTTGCAGGCAGATATACAGATTAAGTTGGTTCATCAACATCATCGATTAGCTAGGAATGCAATGACGTTGTGTCTAGCTAGGAATGCAGTGTTTATGATGGGTAAGAATCAGTTTCTCAGTTTATACTGCGTAAATATAAATGACCTTAAGATTGTTGTTTTTGTGTTCATCATTCGGTTATCGGAATATATAACTGAATGGCCTCATCGCTGTTTTCTTTCTGGAATTGATATTGAACAAAGATGCCCAGTTTACTCTGCATTGCTTTCATTGAAAGACATAATCAGGTTATACAACAGTTTGTAGGCTTCCTTGTTACTGTGAAGGTCATGTGAATCGATCCATTGACATAAAGATGGATTCGAAGCGTAATTTGGTCATGCTACTTTATGTATTTCCTTTGACTCTGATAAAAAAAAGAGACGCGCTTTGTTCAACCGTTCAAAAGTGTTTACCAACATCATATTCCAGCAGATAGATCACTCATAAACATTATTTTTAACAACAGTACGGTCCAGTAATTCTGCTGGCGGCAGGCCGTATCGGTAGCATAATTAATGGACGCAAACTGTACCAGTGTCAACATTGCTGGACACAGTGTACCAATATCAACAACCTGGAGACTTCTATTAATGTCAGCATTATTGGAGACGTTTACTAGTGTCAATATTAAGAGACAAATTTTACCAATATCAGCATGACTTGGCGACTGATCTCAGAAAGTTAATTAGTCCTTAATCAATATGATATATATATATATATATATATATATATATATATATATATATATATATATATATATATTCCACAGTTCATATTTTATTTTTCATCATTATAAACAACCATGGAATAATATTTGCATTATTAATGGGGAAAACAGATCTTCGCCCCCTCTTCACCCCTACCTACTACCCCCATTCCCGGTCATGTAAAGACTGATGGGCTCCATCAGTACCGTACCTTTTTTTAATCTTCGTACTTAATGTAAATAATACTTAGTAAAAATCCGTATAAAACGTGAACAAAATGGAGCAATTAGAATAGTTCAGAACACATGTAGAATGTACCTCAATCAGCAATCGTTTATTATTATTATTATTATTATTATTATTATTATTATTATTTCATAAACGTCGATTTCGTGATCTGTTAAAGAATTAAATTAAAGAAAATTTTGTTTCCCATAAATAAACAAATCAATCAATCTTCTACGGATATTGCAAATTTGATCTTTTTTTTTATGTACATGTGTTACATTGTTGTAAGCAACGATCGTAGAATTCATCTATGAGGAACTTACTGCTGGCCGCGAAACTCTCCGCAGATTCAAAGTAATTTAAGCAAACAATTAAAAATATGTCTTATCAAACAACATATTCTCTCTCTCTCTCTCTCTCTCTCTCTCTCTCTCTCTCTCTCTCTATATATATATATATATATATATAATTCTACGTCGCCGAGTAGCACTGTATATATATATATATATATATATATATATATATATATATATATATATATATATATATATATATAGTGCTACTCGGCGACGTAGAATAACTTGTTCTGATCAAATTTTGATAACAAAAATATATTGATGAAAATGTGTTTCATTCTTTTATTGAGATTAAAGTGCCCATAAAAATTGGTTTAATTCTTGTATTGGAATTAAAGAGTCTGTGGAAATGGGTTCCTTGTATTGCAGCTGAAGAGTCCGTGGAAATGGGTTCCATTCTTGTAATGCAATTAAAGAGTCCGTGGAAATGGGTTCCATTCTTGTAATGCAATTAAAGAATCCATGGAAATGGGTTCCATTCTTGTATTGCAATTAAAGAGTTCGTGGAAATGGGTACCATTCTTGTATTGCATCTAAATTGTTCATATAAATGGGTTTAACTCTTGTTTTGCAATATAGCAGATGGAATTTTGCCATGGACTGTCCACACTGCTCATTCTCAATAATAAAAGCATATTATTCGACGATTTCTACAAGAAAATGTGATCAGTCGCTGAGGCTCCGATGGTATCTAGTTTTAGATTTCACAGGAATGATTGGACTATTGGAAAACTTGATCACATCCGTAATACACTGGGCCATAAGTTTGACAGACCAAAATATCTTTGGACGATATCGTGTTTGATAGACATATATGCAGTTTATTTGTACTTCAGTAATAAGGGTCGATTCTCCTGTGAGTTTTATGCCAGAAATTCCTTTAGGAAGCTGTGAACACAATAAATGGCCTCAAATAAAATCTAGTACCTGCTAGTTTTTCAGTGTATCCCCTAGGGGTGCAAGAGTGAGAGTAAAAATCCCCTTGGTGTCAGAACTGGAGGCCAGACTGATGAAAAAAACAAAACTCTGGTATAAAAGAAATCTTGTGGTCAAATGAAAACTTTGGGGGCTCTCTGAAGCACAAATGACGGTAAGGGAAAACACTGGAAAGCTTTTTCCTCGTAAATTGCTCAGTATTTCATCAACTTGCCTCCTTAAATAGCCTAGTACATGCGTCAACTTGCCGCCCTATGTAGCCCAGTACATACATCAATTGTCGCGCTATATAGTCCAGTACTTGCATCAGTTGACTCTCTATATAGCCCAGTAAACGCATCAATTGTCTCTCTATGTAGCCCATTACATGCGTCAATTGTCTTTCTGTGTAGGTCATTACATGCATCAAATTGCTTCTCTATATAACCCAGTACATACGTCAACTTGCAGCCCTATGTAGCCCAATACATGCATCAACGTACCGCCCTATATAGCCCAGTATATACATCAGTTGCCTCTCTATATAGCCCAGTACATGCATCAGTTGTCTCTCCATGTAGCCCAGTGAATGCATCAGTTGTCTCTCTATATAGCCCAGTACATGCGTCAACCTGCCGCTCTTCATGTCCCAGTACATGCATCAACTCGCCTCTCTGTATAGCCCCAGTACATGCGTCAACTTGCAGCCCTATATAGCCCAGTACATGCATCAACTTGCCGCCTTATATAGCCCAGTACATGCATCAACTTGCCGCCTTATATAGCCCAGTGCATGCGTCAACTTGCCGCCCTATATAGCACAGTACATCTGTCAACTTGCCGGCCTATATAACCAAGAATATGCATCAACTTGCCGTCCTATTATAGCCCAGTACATGCATCAACCTGCCGCCCTATATAGCCCAGTGCATGCATCAACTTGCCGCCCTATATAGCACAGTACATCCGTCAACTTGCCGCCCTATGTAGCCAAGAACATGCATCAACTTGCCGCCCTATATAGCACGGTACATGCATCAGTTGACTCTATATAGCCCAGTACATGCATCAGCTTGTATACATTGGTAGTTGCAGTGTGAATTGTATACATGGGTAGAAACAGTATGAATTGTGTACATGGGTAGTTACAGTGTGAACTGTATACATGGGTAGTTACAGTGTGAATTGTATACATGGGTAGTTACAGTGTGAATTGTATACGTGGGTAGTTACAGTGTGAACTGTATACATGGGTAGTTACAGTGTGAATTGTATACATGGGTAGTTACAGTGTGAACTGTATACATGGGTAGTTACAGTGTGAATTGTATACATGGGTAGTTACAATTCGAATTGTATACATGGGTAGTTACAGTGTGAACTGTATACATGGGTAGTTACAGTGTGAATTGTATACGTGGGTAGTTACAGTGTGAATTGTATACATGGGTAGTTACATTGCGAATTGTATACATGGGTAGTTACAGTGTGAATTGTATACGTGGGTAGTTACAGTGTGAATTGTATACATGGGTAGTTACATTGCGAATTGTATACATGGGTAGTTACAGAGTGAATTGTATACGTGGGTAGTTACAGTGTGAACTGTATACATGGGTAGTTACAGTGTGAATTGTATACGTAGGTAGTTACATTGCGAATTGTATACATGGGTAGTTACAGTGTGAATTGTATACGTGGGTAGTTAAATTGTAGTGTTCAGCCGTTTATTGCAAATACCTGATGTTAAAAGTTTTCTTGCCTAATTCGTGCTTTGTAATTGTAAAACAAAAGTTATGAGAGCTATTACTACTACTACTACTACTGGTACTACTACATTTCCTAAAGCTGATAAAAAGTTGATATGGTTGAATTGTTAGACCGTTTTATTCATATTAAATATTTATTGAAAATTTTTAATTGTTATTGTGATTTCAATCATTATGGACAATAGTGTTGTTGAAATGAACAACTTACTGTTGTTTCGACATTATGGACAATAGTGTTGTTGAAATGGACCACTTCCTGTTGTTTCGACATTATGGACAATAGTGTTGTTGAAATGCACAACTTCCTGTTGTTTTGAGAGTATGAACAATAGTGTTGTTGAAATAGACCACTTCCTGTTGTTTCGACAGTATGGGCAATAGTGTTGTAGGAATGGACCATTTTATGTTGTTTCGACAGTATGGGCAACATTATTGTTGAAATGGACCACTTCCTGTTGTTTCGACAGTATGTGCAGTAGTGTTATAGAAATGTACCACTTTCTGTTGTTTCGACAGTATGGGCAATAGTGTTGTTGAAATGAACCACTTCATATTGTTTCGACAGTATGGGCAACATTATTGTTGAAATGGATCACTTCCTGTTGTTTCGACAGTATGGGCAGTAGTGTTGTTGAAATGGACCACTTCCTGTTATTTCGACAGTATTGACAACAGTGATGTTGAAATGTACCACTTCCGATTGTTTTGACAGTATAACAGTAGTGTTGTTAAAATGGACCACTTCCTGTTTTGATGGTATGGACAACAATGTTGTTGAATTAGGCCATTTCCTGTTGTTTAGATATAAGATGGTAGCAAACAAGCCATATTAAGCAAATATACGTTTGTACTTGATCAAGCAACTAGAAGAAATGTAAACTATTCATATTTTATTTAATTTATTTATTTATTTAATTTGGTTTATAGAATGAAAACAGAAACAAAGCATAAGAATGGGACCTTGTTATTACATTCATATGTTGTAGTGGACATAAAATTGTCAATATACACAAACTGCGTTTAAACGAGGACACATACTATTATATGGACTGTTCACATATTAAGTTCATATTATATGGACCGTTCACATACTACAGCCATTTTATATGGACCGTTCACATTCTACGGCCATATTATTTGGACCGTTCGCATACTACGGTCATATTATATGGACCGTTCAGATAATATTGTTATATTATATGGACCGTTCAGATACTACGGTCATATTATATGGGCCGTTCGCATATTACGGTCCTATTATATGGACCGTTCACATACTACAGTCATATTATATGGACCGTTCACATACAGAGGTTTTATTGTATAGACCGTTGATATGATACGCCATATTTTTTCATCAGTTACTACCGAGTTTTAGACTGGTACTTAATAATCATTATCTATGACAGCTATAATGTATATATTTATGAGCAGGAAATAAACAGCTGACCCTTACACTAACCGTTGTATTCTTAAGCAAGGGAATTCTTAGAAATATGTTTTCACTGCTTTCGTTATTATCTTTTTCGAAAGTCCGACAGAACGAACTTATATATCGAAATGGTTTTCGGTCTTTGGGCATTTCTGTTGTGCGATTATTTTCTGACAGCTGCCAGCTTAAGGCTAGTGTTAGGTATATTTAATTTAATTGTTTGTTTGTTAGTTTTAAATTTTTTAAATTTCATTACATACTATTGTAATGTAACATTGTTTGCTGGACTTGACCTTGTCCAAAATTGAGTTCATTTCTGCTTGACCTGATTGACTTTTTTAATTATTTTTGTAATTTCATTTATGTAAACAACTAATAATAGCTTCATTATTCTCTGTGTGTATGAACGTATTAACCGAATTATTATTCAGGTAAACATGTTGATCAAGGTCAGGGTTTTGGAGATTCCTAAGTGAATTTCATAGGCTATTGTGTTGTAAATAAACAAGGCTCATTATATCATTCTAGAAGGTTATTTTCCACTAGGCAATGGTTGTTGTTGGATAATGCTAATTTTGACCTGAGGTCAAGCAGAGAACTATATTATCTTGTGACTGTGAAGATTTTACCAGTCGTGCTTCAACATCAAGCACTTTAAGTTGTATTATGTTGTGACCATTTTGGGCTGAATTTTATTTTCTTCAAATTATTGAATTCAAGTGATTATTTTCTCTGGAAATACAAAAGTGCTCTGACAAAATTCTTGGATAAAGACATTCACTGGAGTTTATACTGAATTCAAATAGTGGAATAATATTTCTGTGATTCAACAAGACCCTGTTGACACATCAGTACTTCGTAGGCTATAACAGACATGTCATCGCCTTCAATTTTGGATCTCTTAGGGACTTAAACTGAGTTTTATTCAGGACTTTTTATTACAAGATCTTATGTCTTTAATTCTTGGATTATTTTTGGATTTAATTCGCAATACCGTAAGTTCCTTTTTTTCTCATTTTTCACTTTGTATTCTAGGGAAATAAACTATTTGTTAAATTTTACAAAGCTTGTTGTCTTCACTCTTTTCTGTTACTTATTTTAAGAGGATAGACTCGTAACACAAGATTTTAATTATATGACCTCCGAGACCATCAACACCGTATTGACTTTACAAGGTACAAATTATCCCAAATCCAAACATGTGGCCGTTCATTGCTTGCCTGGCGTAATAAGACTTATCAACAAGACTCATTAGAATCACAAGCTCCCGAAAGGTCAAGTCAAGTTCAGATTCAACCGATAGCCGATATTATCCTGCAGCTGTTTCTGGATCGAGCTATTGATTGCGGAATGAACTGATGGCAGTAGTTTGTCTTTATCAAGATTCGACCGATAGCCGATATTATCCTGCAGCTGTTTTTGGATCGAGCTATTGATTGCGGAATGAACTGATGGCAGTAGTTTGTCATTATCAAGAAAGCAGGAGGGGGCATGAGCAATGAAATACTGGTATATCGCGTGCATTTTCTTTCATAGAAGAAATATGTTTATTTTAGTGACAAAGATTTTTTTTTATAAAAAAAATTGTTAGCTACTGGAAGCAGTGTGAATAAAACATTACAACATGCATTTTATATATGCGTCAGTCGGACACAATCAGACCTTTCGCCTAGCTGCGTGAGATCTCAATGAGCCACGCGAGAGTTTAGTTAATACATATGACGGCACGTGCTTGTCCTTGATAATGGGAATATAAATGCATTATATTTAATTGTTCCACGTAAATGAATCAGTGATCAAAATAATGTGCCAATAATATTTGTACAACCTTTGAGGCCTTGAGTTGCTATTATTGTTCTTGCGGTTGTTAGTAGTAGTGGTAGTAGTAGTAGTAGGAGACCATAATATTTCTCTCAGGAGGAAACTACACCTTGAAGCTAGAGTAAAGACGTGTATTATCTAATATAGGTAGAACTGTGATATGACTCGTGTATACATATTTCAGATAAAATATTTAGAGAAATTCCGGTAAAAGCTTCTAAGGAGATACGCGATATTGTTCTGTGCTTTCGAATGTCTGACGACTGCATTCAGATCAACGAATCCATGCATTCGCTGCAATACTAGACGGATTGATTACACAGTTAGAACTAGTCTCATTTGCATCTTGAAAGCCGCTTAACTCTTATAAAAAGTCGTTTTCCGATTTGAAAACCACTGACTTACAGCTAATGTTAATACCATCATAACAGTGTAAAATGGATTTGATTATCTTGTACTTACTTCTTAGAAGCGCCTTTGATATACCTCAACCTTCCACCAAACTGTGTCATAGAAAAACAGTTGTTTATATGTTTGACATGGAATTTGGCAAAAAGTTTTGTTTTAGATATAAAATCGTGTATCAGTTTGATACATTTTCTTAAAATTCTGATTGACTCATTAACGCTAAAGGAATCTGCTTAGCACGTTTGATTACCGGTTTATATATATATATATATATATATATATATATATATATATATATATATATATATATATATAGTCACCCTTTCAAAATCTTTAGCTTGAATCTGGTAATTATTGAAAACGATCGCCCTTTTGTTGCTGGCATAGTTTTGTTCTTTTGTATTCTTTAATTGGGGTATTTGTCGAGGTTAATCCACGAAATTACCTACCTACAAATATGCAAATTTTAAGTACACCCGAAAATAAATAATACTACAGTACCCGGACGAGCTTCTCCAAGATCACGATGTTTATTCACCAGATCCTGGAGTTATATCAGTACTTCGCGAATGGAAATCACCATATCATTGTGCGATCGTGAATGATTTTGGCAGAAATTTCATTGCATACACCAAGTTTGTCCTGAAACGGGGCCGAAGCACAACTATGTCATCCTCGTACTAAACCTGTCTACGGCTTGGAATGCATGTGTGCAATTTAAACCGGGTGTTACGATTTCGCAGATGATGGGTTACTAATTATTTCAATCGGCAATACTTGAATTGTGGAAGGCAGAAATGATTTTTAACAAAGTGTAGTTCGGCATAAAGTACGTCATACAGTATTAGATAATCGAGTGCTGTAGGTATTGTAATAAATTTGGAGTATGCGCCATTTGTATATAGCTCGCAGTTTTAAGGATTTCTTAGATTTTCTTGATCACTTGTTTGATTTTGGGAAGTCTGTGTTGGGGTAAATAGTCCTTAGTCCGAATAATTAGCCAACTAGAGATAAAATAATAGAGTACAGTGTTGTTGAGATTGCATGATGGCATGGTTTAATTTCGCAGTGAGTTCAGGCCTGAGCCGGATAATTGTCCAGGACACTCCAAATAGGCCCTATTTAAAATCTAATTGTGTGGATTGATTGTGTGACTCCATGTGCAGTATTTGCGATGGAATCTTATAAATTGTACAGTGAAATAAGCGAGAAGGGACTCTTCCGTTATCTGAAGACGCTTTATATTGTTGCTATGATGGTAAGTATGGGTAGCGTAGGGAAAATAGTTTCCTGTATTTTGTGTTTGAGTTGTATATTTTCACGGCGTGAAATACTGGCGCTACGTTACGGAAATGTAAAACTAAGGATAAACCATGCAGTTGTGAGTTTGGCAGGCGATTGTGAAGTTGTGATGTAAATGTGTAGTTGTGTTAGGTGTGGTCATGCATTGATTAAAGGCAAATTATTTAGAGTCTGGGCGTGCTGGAATTTCCAGTAAACAACGACTATTGTTGAGAAGTCCTTGGAAATCAGTGGAAAACAAGTGACTTCTACCGGGATTCACGCCAGGGTTGAATTCGCTCGGTAAAGAGACACCTCTGGTTGATTAATTTGGAGCAAAGCCGTAGTACATTTTAAACAAATGAATTAATTCATGCTTATAGGGTTGATGAGTCAGGCTACCCCACCCGGTTTCCTCATGTAATAATGCCCGAGCCACACTCTTGGTAGCACCTGTTACTATTCTCAGAGCCTCCAAAGTTATCTTTTTCCCAGCGATTCTATTTCTTGCATTGTACAGTTACCTAAGATACAATCAGCGAAGTCAAAATATGGGAAGCATAAAACATGTATACATTCTTTTCGAGGACAAACGATCCAATCTATATTTAAAATATTTCAAAATATTAACTTTCTACCAAGTCTTTTCAAACATGTATTTGACATGAGCTTGTCATGCAGCATCACTTGACAATATACTAAGTGCTTATGTTGAAATACTTATTGAATATCATTACTGGACATCTGCAGTTTAGGATGATTATTTTAATTTTGCGTTCGTGTTATGAGCATCGACTCCGTTTTGTCTGGGTTAAAGGTCACTATCCAAAGGCTGGGCGAGTCCTGTAATTTTTGAATGTCCAAATTTAGGATTTGGTCAGCCTTATTTGGAATTGCAACGATTATATATGTAGTGTAGTATCATCGGCGAATAGTCTTATTGATGATTATATATCATTTAAGATATCATATATATATATATATATATATATATATAATACTATCATACAGGTTAGA
Organism: Megalonaias nervosa; assembly: GCA_016617855.1. Lineage (NCBI taxonomy): Eukaryota > Metazoa > Mollusca > Bivalvia > Unionida > Unionidae > Megalonaias > Megalonaias nervosa. Next base: position 43,437 of record JAECUM010018501.1, on the reverse strand, counting down.
GAATTTTAATTCGTACTCTATGGAGATTCGAACCCAGGTCCGCGGGAAACAGCACCCATCGCCTTGCCTGCACGCACCAGCCCATATTCCTTCACGACTAAGCACGCATCACCAATAAATGATGCGACTGAATTGGTGTTATATGCACTCGTGCGTAGCAGTCACACTCGCATGATGACCTGATAAATAATTCTCATCTATCTACACAGTCATTCCGGATTCCTGTGAAAGAAATGAAGATATATAGGATTAATTATAGAGAATTATAAATATACACCAGACAGAACTGAGGGATCCCTGCATTTATAGATTAAAAATTCGACAGTCGGAAATTCAGGACAACACTTTGTTTTCTTAATGACAAGTAATGTTCTAACCACGACAATAAACTACCTTGAATACCGATCTTTTTAAGTTAACAAGTAGTCCGGATTATCAAAGACGATCAAACGCTTTAATAATATCAAAGAACACGGTTCTAACCTTTCCATGGTCATATATAAGTTGAAATGCGCCTCCGACACTTGTTGAATTTTTGAGTGGCTTGCCTTCATTGTATCTGCTACCACAAAAACACAGACGTGATGTATGTGATCTAACGATACACACTGATCAGGGACAACTGCAACATGTTGATGTTATTTCATGGGATGACGTACATGGCTTCACATACATTCAGTGAAGCTGGTGTGCTGTTGATGTTTCGTTGAATGAATTTCGAAATAAGTTCGCAGAGGTCACCCGGATGATATTTTGTTCGATTGCATGACGGTTTTACTAAAGAAGAAAAATAAAGTTTGCATGCCTTGCACCTGGGCAAGGCCAGTAGTTAAATGAACCCATAATGCTTACAGCACTTTCAGAAGCATCATGACGCTTTATCACAAAACTCCCAAAATATTTTGTAGAATAGAGATTTAGAAATGAAAGCACACTGATGGCAGAAGGCATAATAAGTGAAATCCAGGAAGAAACGGAGATTAAATTTTATTCTTATTTGACCAGCAGTAGTATCATAATGCGCCAATATGATAATACGTTTAACTAACACGGCTTCCCAACCCAGAACCCCTGACGCGGCTTCATGTGGCTACAGTCGCAGATGCACACGTGTGTAAATAAATCCCCAGCGAGGACACTTTTATGGGAACTTGAAGGGGTTCTGAATAAGGGTGTCGTGATTGGTATTCCTGTTCTCAACCGTCAATCATGCTACTGAACTTTAATATTAATAGGAATCCGTGTCTTCAAGTCGTTACGGACTGCTGCATATTTCTATATTTTGACAAATCAGAGAGGGTCTGCACTAATTCAGCGATGTAGAGAACTTTGCTTTTTTCCTTTTGATTATACTTTCATTTTACGATTTTCAATAAATTTTTAGTTCATGAACACTGCTTAACCCAATTTCATTATGCATACAGTGCGACTAAAACCTAACCTATATAGTGCATATTGTTTCTCGTCTGTATCCACTAAATTTATGTTCCTTTTCTGTCTTCCATCTAGATTATGTGAATGATATTTCAAAGTTGTTTTTGTTGTTTTTTTTTCTTGCAGATTACATGTGAGCAGGCATCGAAAAAGATGAAGTTGCCTGGAATGGTTAATGGATTTCTGCTGTTGATACAACTAAATGTGGTTGTATTAGCTCAGAATGTTCTGGGTAAGCATGCATTTGCACGGGCTCTTTACTATTTTTTATAAGCATGCATTTGCACGGGCTCCATTACTGTTTTAGAAGCATGCATTTGCACGGGCTCCTTTACTGTTTTTATAAGCATGTATTTGTACGGGCTCCTTTACTGTTTTTATGTAAGCTGGAATATCACAAAACTGAGGCCTATGGTTCACAGTATATTCAATTCTTCCTACATCAAGGTCTGGTAGAGACTTTAAAAATGATAAGCTTTGGTAATCATTCGATCTCCTTTACGTCAGTCGTCTGACTTGCAGTTGGCACAAAGATTCATCAAACAATTGAATAGTGAAAGTGATCCGTAGTCAGATATTCGTTGATCATTACCGTAGTGATTAAAATATAACTATTACATAGTGTTAGGGAAAAATAAATTGTTTAAAACAGGGTAACAAGTTGAACGGTTTTTCCTGATATAAATAAATTCTCACTCTTTTTTATTTCTTACCATGTAACTGTTATGTATATTTAATTTGTTTAGTGGTTTTTCTCAATGATTTTATGTTATACACATATGTATTTATTACTTGACCTTTTCCAAAACCAAGTTCATATTGTACCTGGCCGTAACATTTTTTTTGTAAACTGTAGAATACATAGCTAAAATTTTCTCTATGACTTGTGATTAAATATTCAGATCATTATCAGTTGAGTTAAATATATTTATCATAATCTGAGTCTAGGTTATTGGAATATCCCCATGGAAAAACTTGGTCTACTTGATGTTTGCCATGTTCTTTATCATTTTAGTTATAGACCTTATCTTGTTGACAACTTAGAACAGGGGTCTCAAACTCAAACCACCCTGAGGGTCGCATGAGGGCATTTTCGATGGCCCAAGGGCGGCACCACCTTTGTAATTTCTTATGACACCATGTGACGCCAATCATTTTGCGGGCCACAGGATATGGCTTGGCGGGCCGCATGCGGCCCGCGGGTCGCGTGTTTGAGACCCCTGACTTAGAATGTAATAGAAATGAACTTTAGATGCTCATTCTGGTTCTAGTTTTGTGTCTTAGCTTTTGATATAATGGTGTTTACTTGAGAAATTACTCGTTCTTGCTTTAACATCTTTAGCAGAATCATTCTTATTGTTATATTCAGTATTTGATTTGGGTGGATTAATTTATTCAAAATTGTTATTCACTGGAAATACAGAGTGCTCATCAATAATAGTCTTTAACTGGAACATTAATTTGGAATTATAGTGAATTCAGGCGAGGATATATTTTGGATTATATTGTTATGATACATACAAAAAGCTGTTAACACATCACCACGTTACAGGCCATTGGCACGTGAGCATATTCGAGATTACGGATACATCAAAACATTCAGTATTGGAACTTATTTGGAATACCACTGGAATTCACTTGGAACTTTATACAATTAGACTTGTGATAAAACGTTTAGGACTATTTGGGATTTAATTCTCAATACTGTAAGTTCATATTAAAATTTTCACTTTGTATTCCAGGGAAATAAATTATTTGTTGAATTTTACAAAACATGTTGGTTTTCGATTTTTTCTGTTACTTAGTTTGAGACCATTGAGTCGCAACATAACAAAGATAGTAATATATATTTATTTTAAATGTGTTTATATAATGTTGAGTTATATATTTATATACGGTAGCTGTAGAACTGCAGAACTTTTTTCCATTTCTTTAAAATTTGATCAGGCTTTATCTTTGATGATTTTAATGCATTTCAGACGGTATGTAGAGTATGTTTGAAGTAGGCGTTGAAACATTCCACAAAGTTTCAACCGTGTGTAGTGTTTGTTAGAAGCAGGAATTGTAACAAAATGAAGATTCAAACACTAATTAATGGTAATAAACTTTGTTATCTTTTTATTGCAACAGGAAAATGTATACTTGGAAAAAGTGTGTTCTTAGAAATTAAACGTCGGAAATGTAAAATACTGTTTTTTAAGATGTCACAACTTATTTCTTTGATTAGTGGACATGGATTCAGGTGATTTTTGTGGAGAAGTATACCACATGAACTCCTCAAGGGAGATACGGGTAACCTCCAAGGGGCGAGCGCATCGAGGTTACTGCGGTGTCACACTCTATGCACCACACGAGGAGAACAGTATGTGTATGGGAATATGTGTCACCTTCATCAGCTCGAAAATGTCGACCTGTGATGTCAAAGTCAAGTTCACGGCTGTTGTCTTCTCTAAAGATAAAGAGGATCATACCATGGTGAGTGTCACAAATTAATCAATCAATCAATCAATCAATCAATCAATCAATCAATCAATCAGATACTGCATATTTTACCCAGCTTTTTACACAAAAGAAGATCACCTTTCTTATCAAAGGAAGAACTATATGATTCCATGAAAATTTATGGTCAACCTGTATTATATACAGTTTCACTCTCACGGCTCTTTTACATTCCTATTAAACTTGACGTTGTATTCGTTGAGATATGTATGCTATAGTGTATGTCCTTGAAATGATGCATTTTTTGCGATAACTGAAAGAACTCGTCAAAACATTAAAGAGCTTGTTATTTTGAAGAGTCACCGTTTAAAGTTTGTGGTCAGCGGAAGAATTTTGTAGTCATTGTAGGTCTTACAAAGCATCATATGAGCGTATCTACACAATACTTTCGTTTGCGTTATCGATTTTTTTCATTACGTACGTATATGGGCATAACGATGCTTCACATAAATTGCCACATATATCCAACAAAAACATGACTTAAAAACGGAAGCTTGTTCTAATAAGAAGTTAAAGATGTACAGCAAATGAACCAACTGCAAGCTGAGCATGGTATGGCATACACTTTGTCAATGCCTTACATATCAAAAGGCTGTCAACTACAAGCCATACATATCAAAAGGCTGTCAACTCTAAGTCTTACATATCAAAAGGCTGTCAGCTGTAAGCCAGATCTACTTACAATACGTAGATCGGACAGGCACCGACAAACGTCCCTAATATGCTGATTTTTTGGAATTCCAGTTATTTTTATTAGCCTATCAGATGAAGCCTTGCATTTAGTGTTAGGGATAGTTATCGTAAACAAGAATGTACTTATTACAAAACACCGTAGAGGTTAATACTACATAGTACGGAATGGTCAGAGGTCACTTGGTTCCATTAAAACTCACGCGAACGTTTCGCCTATGTTGTGGTCGGTAATAGTAAGTTATGAGGTGCTCCGTAGCAACGAAATTCAACCAATTTCGTTACACAGCGGTCTTTGACCCTTCAGCCAGCAGGGAACAAAGAGCTGAGAGGGTCAGATGAACACGGCCATAGGAAACTAGGCCAGAGAAACCACTGATAGAGAAAAAACAAAGAAAACACGGCCAGAGGAAACGGAGCCGATATACAGACTTTCGAGCATTGATTCGGCGTAGTTTGAATCGCGCTTTGGCATAATGATTGATTCATATATGATCATTTTGTTAAATTTTAAAATATACAAGGCTGATTTGAGAATTCAATCATTAATGCGTAACACCATACCTTCTATCATTTTTTCCTATGCTTTAATTGACATACGATGTTCTGTGTAATTGACATACGATAATCTGTGTAATCGACATACGATATTCTGTGTAATTGACATACGATATTCGTGTAATTGACGTAACGATATTCATGTTGTAACTGACTTGTGGTTTACGTTGAAAACTACACTAGTTCTCATAGTTGCACGCAAAATATAAACCATTTTTACAAAATTTATAAAATTGAAGGTAGTTTTCATTATTATTAGACGATCATTAAGGAAGGACTGATAATACCGAACTATGTCAAGTTCGGCGGATTAGTGCTTACATAAATAAATGGGGTACAACGACAGAGAAAAAGCAAGTTAAATGTAAACAGGAATAAATCAGTTATATATTTCACATGTGTTTCAAAATTGTCTTCGCTGTTAACAGTACCGATCATAAGTGTGCTTTCAAGATGGAAACCTTAATAGCGATCGGGTTACAGATACAATATATATACGTGTAATATAAATTTCATGCATGGCAGCCATCACATGACATTGCATCGGGATGTCTGCCACACGCGGTGTACTTAAGCGTTCATGTATATGCAGATTAAACGCTCGTTGCATCTTGTTTAGTCTTGACACATCACGATAATTAAAATGCAATTGCTCTTTCGTATCTCTTGCACGTAATATGCAATACTGTGTTTGGCAAAATGGGTTGTACCTGCGCGTTCTATTGGCCATTTAGGTAATTCAGTTATGTAGCGTTTTCTGCTTGTTAGATTCTATACATGATACTTTGCTATGCCAAACCCACCCACTTTAAGAAGCATGTTGGCATTGCCTTAAACGCAATTATTCGCAAACGATGCAATATAAATGTATAATAACAAAGACAAACCCCATCCACCTTATGAAGCATGTTGGCATTGCCTTAAACGAAATTATTTATAAACAATGCAATATAAATTTATAATAACAAAGACAAACCCACACCTTATGAAGCATGTTGGCATTGCCTTAATCGCAATTATTCGTAAACTCTGAAATATAAATTAATAATAACAAAGAATGGGGTTTTCAGGTCTCGAATATTAGAAAAGTTTAATAAATTTAAATAAAATAATCCGACTTCATAGTTACAAAACTATTCCTAGATAATCTTTTGAGGCTGTATTTTATATCTGAATGCATTAATGCTGAGCCTTCCAACCATGTTAAATTCATACAACCAGATTAGCGGCCTTTTTTCTTACTTCTAATACAAGGATGTATACTTTTCTGCAGGTGTATGACTGCCGTCACTCGGACCGTGGCCCATGGTGTTGGTCGTCCGACTCAGTCAGGGTGGAGGTCATAGAGAGCTACAAATACTCTCAGCGTTGGGTCAGCCACCTCTACTCACTGGATATCGTGGCTAAAGCACAGTGTGACGCCGGAAAACCAGGTCAAGTGACTATTAAATTGGTCATCACTCTTTTATACTATATGTTACAAACCACTTATTTGGTCATTGCTCTTTTATACTATAATCAGACCACTTAATTGGTCATTTGCTCTTTCATACTGTATGTTTCAGACCATTTAATTGGCCATTGCTCTTTCATATTGCATGTTACAGACCACTTAATTGGTCATTGCTCTTTCATTCTGTATATTACAGGCCATTGAATTGGTCATTGCTCTTTCGTATTGTATGTTACAGGCCATTTAATTGGTGTATGAAAGTAAATGTTTTCATTTTGTTGGGTTTTTTCCCTTATTATGGTCAATACATTTTGTCCACATGATAAAACGACAAATAAAGAAGTTCATGAGGAACATGAATCACTGCAAACTAAGTGTGTATTATAAATGACAAGCAAGTCCCCACCCCCATTGCAAACTTGTAGATGGAGCAATAAAATGTACGCCGTCATTTGTATATACATACACACACATTTATATTCCTGTGACATTAATATTTTTAGATATTATTATTATTAGTAGTATTGTCATTATTATTATTATTATTATTATTATTATTACAGAAAGGTCCAACAATAGAAATGAACTTGAGGAGAATGACAGGCGGATTCTTATAGAGGGCCTTGTGGTGTCTGTGTCTTTGGCGCTAATCTTCCTTGTGATTCTGCTTGTTTTCTGGTGCTATTACAAACATCAACCAGTCAGGTCGGGACTTCACTCGGGCCCATTATTCATTAAAGGTCAGTACTATTACAAACATCAACTTGTCAGGTCGGGACTTCACTCGGGCCCATTATTCATTAAAGGTTAGTAACTTTAGATTTAATTCTGGAGAAATTATCAAACCATAAAAAGCAACTGTAACTTTTGTAAGCATCTGAGATATATTTAAACAACAGCTACTGCCTCTTGCAAAGGTTCGTGTCATCGATTTGGATTTAGCACAGCGTCGCATACGCTTGTCAGATTTTCGTCATGCAGCTTCCAACGATTCATCATTGCCAACTTGGTTACTACGCCGCTTTTCTTATTTGAATTCTTAAAATCATAGACTGATCACAACTGTGTGGAAAATAGCATGTTTATACGAACTGCTTTCTTCAGCTGAACTGCCGCAAAATGAGCACGTTTTGTATGCATTTGTAACTGCCGCTAGAAGAGCACGTTTTGTATGCATTTGTAACTGCCGTTAAATGATCACGTTTTGTATGCATTTATAACTGCCGCTAAATGAGCACATTTTGTATGCATTTGTAACTGCCGTTAAATGATCACGTTTTGTATGCATTTGTGACTGCTGCAAAATGAGCACGTTTTGTATGCATTTGTGACTGCCGCAAAATGAGCACGTTTTGTATGCATTTGTAACTGCCGCTAGAAGAGCACGTTTTGTATGCATTTGTAACTGCCGCTAAATGATCACGTTTTGTATGCATTTGTAACTGCCGTTAAATGATCACGTTTTGTATGCATTTATAACTGCCGCTAAATGAGCACATTTTGTATGCATTTGTAACTGCCGTTAAATGATCACGTTTTGTATGCATTTGTGACCGCCGCAGAATGAGCACGTTTTGTATGCATTTGTAACTACCGCTAAATGAGCACGTTTTGTATGCATCTGTAACTGCCTCAGAATGAGCACGTTTTGTATGCATTTGTGACCGCCGCAGAATGAGCACGTTTTGTATGCATTTGTAACTACCGCTAAATGAGCACGTTTTGTATGCATCTGTAACTGCCTCAGAATGAGCACGTTTTGTATGCATTTGTAACGGTGCAGAATGAACAGAGTATTTATTTTAGCTATTTTTGTTAAAAAAATAAACCAGTGTTAGAAAGCACTTTTAGAAGTTAGAAGGGAAAGTGCTTTGTTTTGGTGCAGCAGACAGAAAATGCTACAGTCAGTCTGAATTGGTATTAAGTTTTGTTCTAGATTGAGTTCCAACTTAACTCCAAATGGTAACGTTGACAGCATATCTGCGAGTGATTCTAATATATTTTCTTGACTTCGAAACAGGAAGTTTATCTTACTTTTTAAACAAAATAATTTAATTAGTTTTCAGATGAATCCCCATAGGTATAAATTTTCATGTCATTGTACTGAATTGATATTTTCATGTTCACAACAAACTGAAAATCAAGTTTTATATCCACACCTAAACTCCCATTGGAGGAAAGTTGAATTTCTAAAACCAAGTACACGTTTTTGAGTTTTATGATCTTTTCTTTTATCTTTTTTCTCGTTGTCTTTGAGACTTCACTTCTAATCTAAATAAGATAATACAAAATCGTCATTATGGTTTTTATCATCATTTAAAATTTCTATATTAATACCGCTTGATTTGTTTTTAGTCGGCTTACAGTATTTTTTGTTTTTAGTCAACTTACAGTATGATTTATTTTTAGTCAACTTACAGTATGATTTGTTTTTAGTCAGCTTACAGTATGATTCGTTTTTAGTGGAGAATATGTATAAAACACTGCATTATGATGCTTGTTACACAGAATAGGTCTCAAAACGAACGAATTGAATGCCTGGGTGAGCGTGTCTCGATAGTCCATGTTTTCCCCAATTTCCCAGGACCTAAACATAACAGTCGTTGTCAGCTGAAAGGTTCTTAAATAAACAAATATTTTTCTTTAATCACCCAATAACCTCACATCAACTAATTTCACACTTGCATGTTTTTTGTCTCTTTTCTCCTTTGTGTGACTTATTTGTAAGCCTTTTCGAGCCGAATATTAGTACTTCACACCATGCAGTACAAAACACGAACCAAACACCTAGTACGAGGAATTATTCCTATCTCAAATTATTTAACACTTTTAACTTGAAATGTTTAGAGAATTCCCTTTGTTATCAAATTAGAGAGTCTATTTTACGAAATTAATCCATGCTGTCATAAAGTCTTGTGAATTCTGTACATTTTGAAGTTTGCTTCTAGAAATTGGCAAATGACTCGGATAGAGGAATGTTTTCCCAACACCGACTCCCAGTAATTAACAAATAAACAACATAGTATAACAAAGCTATAAACGGAAACGCAAATACAAACAACACAGTATAACAAAGCTATAAACGGAAACGTAAATACAAACAACACAGTATAACAAAGCTATAAACGGAAACGCAAATACAAACAACACAGTATAACAAAGCTATAAACGGAAACGCAAATACAAACAACACAGTATAACAAAGCTGTAAACGGAAACGCAAATACAAACAACACAGTATAACAAAGCTATAAACGGAAACGCAAATACAAACAACACATACTCTAGGTTTATTACAGTATGGTACCCAATAATCTCCACTGACAATGAGTGTCAAAAAGAAGTCGGTAGAAGTCTAAAGGCGTGTATATATATATATATATATATATATATATATATATATATATATATATATATGGTTTTTGTTTTACAGTAAAACTTGTTACGCCGTTTAGTTTGTCCAAATGAAACTGGTGTCGATTGGATCTCAAATACGGCCGCCAGCTTGAAAATTTGGGGTATTGCGACACCTCCAAAACGGAAAGCTAAATAGACGTGGGCATAGTGCCAGAAGATTTTTAGTGATGTCTGAATGGTGAAGTGAATCGATGCCGATTTGGTATTGACTGTGGCCACTGTGGCAACCATCCTGAGATCCTGTAATCGCTACTCCTTCTGATGGTGTGTTATTTTGTTTTCAAACTACACCTTTAACACATTATTAGCTATATCTTACCGAGAAAATGACAGCAAAGCGCCTTCCCATAGACATACCAAGGTAGCCGACTCAAAGCGGTGTGGGGTGAGGGGAAAGGTATCGAATCAGTGACCCACTGCATCTCCCTCCTCCTCCTCATCATCATCATTATCATCATCATCATCATCATCAATCCCTTAACCCAAGATGTCGTTGGGGCACCACAGTTGACTTTACAACCAATTCTCTTCATCTTTCCCTGTTCTCTACTGCCCTTTGGGAATCTACAAATCCCATGCCTGTCCACTCCTTAATGTTGTCTTGCCACCTCTTTTTCTGTCTGCCTCTTCTTCTGCACCCTCGCACTGTGCCTTGCAAGATTGTTTTTGCCAGTTCAAATGATCTTGAGACATGACCGTACCACTTCATTTTGCGCTTTTTTGCAGTGGTCAAGAGGTCTTCACAGGATCCGATGGCTCGTTGGATCCTGTTGTGGACTTCTTCGTTGGTTACATGGTCAATGTATGAGATGCACAAAATCTTACGATAGCATCTCATTTCGAAGATTTGAATCCTTCTTTGTAGATCTGATGTGAGCGTCCATGTTTCACAAGCATACAGAAAGATGGATATGACATTCCAGCGCATCAGCCTTTTTTTGGAACCAAAAGCAACGTTGGCATCTTTCTATATTGGTCTCAACCTTGTTATTGCTGCTGTTGTCTGGGCAGTCCTGCAAGGTACTTGAAGCTTGTGACTCTTTCCAGCTTCTGTCAACTGACCTTTATTTCTGCACTGATGCCATTGGTGTTGTTTGTCATCAGTTTGGTTTTTTCGGCGCTAATCTCCCTACTCTGTCCCTACTCCTCGTAAATGATGGCAGTATCAACACTGGTTTTCACCAATGAACTGCTGAAAATTTTGTTGGTTCTAAATGAAAACAATGCCAATCTTACATCCTATATGGCTGCCACAACGGACATCTTGAAATTTGTTTTCACCACTCCTCGCGAATGGATGCGCATAGTCATGGGATTATAATGAAACATTTATAATTGTATCTCGAGTTATTTTACACCAGATGGAAACATCTCTTTCATTATTGGGACACACGCTTTGATTTTACCAAAAAGAGATCCATTTTTGTTTTAAAATGATACCGGAAGTTGAAATTGATATTACAAAATGAAAGTATTCCTCCCAGCTATTATGGTTTAGTAATTTTATAAGCTTTTAGCATTACAATATCGTACTCACTTGGCTAGCATGCATCAAAGAGTTACAGTATCGTACTCACCTAGCTATCATGCATCAAAGGCTGCAGATATACCAGTGTTGGCTTTATAGAATCTTTAGCAAAATCAATTCACTTCTAGAACATGCATCTAAGGTGGCAGGTAGTGTTACCTTTATAAAGCATAACGTTTTGCAACGTAGTTCGTACAAGTGCTAAGGCCCAGTAAAAAATTGTTCCTATTGCAATGGTTTTAAAATCAGGGTGGGTATATAGGTGTTTTTATTTTAAAAACACACACACACACACACACACACACACACACACACACATATATCTATATATATATATATATATATATATATATATATATATATATATATATACCACATACATTAAAAAATAACATGCATTTAAAGTGTTGGTATAAAGCAATTCGATATACCAATACTATTGGTATATCAAATTGTGATCCGCCCATGGCGCAATAATACGCATACATAAACATTCTCGCGAGCGTCTACAATTGATTCTAGATCAGCGATCAATTTCCACACATTAGTCACTAGTGACGTATGAAAATAACGATGAAAAGTATTAATAATCCCCGTTTTCTAAATTAATTTGATATGGTACACATTTTCATCACAATCCTTTCTGTTTTTTGGTCCCTCCTCCCCTCTCATGCATAACGGACAAACTGCGCAGAAATGTGGAAAGAGAGAGAAAAGGAATTTGGGCTGGATTAAAACGTTGAAATAGAAATTACACCAGGTAACCTACAAAAATATGGTTCGTCCTAACGATACGTGTGCACTTTCCCTGGGATTTATCTGCGGTGTTTATCAATGATACAATGTTGCAAACCAGTAAATTCCTCGGGTACACATGCTGTGATATATTTAATGTTATGTTTTTTTGTTTGTTTTTTCTTAAACATACCATAATGTTCTAAAAAATCGATTATTATTATTATTATTATTATTATTATTATTATTATTATTATTTAAATATGAAAATGTCCAAAGGCCCCCCCCCCCTCTTGACCATAGTAGCAAGATACGGGCTAAAATCTATGAATTGACGAACATAGAAGATTTTATTTTGTGTCATCTAACGATATCTCTGGACTTGTGAATGATGGTAAAAGTTAAGTCAAACCGACCGAAGGATGAGAGAGAGAGAGAGAGAGAGAGAGAGAGAGAGAGAGAGAGAGAGAGAGAGAGAGAGAGTTTGTGGTCGGTTGTACTGTTGCTAAAGCAGAATAATGACTTAGATCAACTGTAAATATATTAAAATATTTTAATTACCTCTTGTTGGTTCGTCAGTTGGCTTAGTTTCTATTCCACATTAATTTCCATGCGCCGGTATGTGAATGGCGTTCATGTGAATGACGTAGCTATTCCAGTGTAAATAGTGCTCTACTGTACTTTTATCTTTAAAACCATCTTTCATGTTTAAATCATAAGTGTGTATTCTATTGATATAATCAATGTGGAGAAAAATAGAAACCAAGAAAAGAAAACAATCGACTTATCAATATGCAGAGATGATTGTAAATAGCCACTAAATGCATAGAACTACATTTTGTAGCGGACCCACTCGGGGATATGAGGAGTTCATTCACTTGGTCAATACACGGCTGCTTGTAGTAAATCTGAACTCCGTTCAAAGGGCAAATATATGTATTTGTATGTGATATAAATAACATATATGTACAGTATGTACGCTGTATCAATGATATACCACTCGTTGTATAAAGTTTTCATTAAAAGGAATCTCAGTAAGCTTCGTTTCCTTTTAATGAAAAATTTATACATCTCGTGGTATATCATTGATACAGCGTACATACTATACATATATTCTATATATATATATATATATATATATATATATATATATATATATATATATATATATATATATATATATATATAAAGAATACAAATCGTATGGCGAATAACAGTCCTTTCAAGTGCACTGGATCCAGCAAGGGATCACTTTTGTCAGGGATTGATTAAGATAAATGCAATAAACTGACATCGAACAGTGCAAAACTAGTATCTAACTAGCCTGAGCGCTTTCGACTCTTAATGAGTCTTTTTCAAAGGCAAATACAAAACATAGACAAGACATACAAATAAAGCACAAAAACCGTTGTATTTGCAAAACTTTACATGGCTGTTTCTACAGGAATTAAACCTTTAAATTTATTATGTTTCAACTAGTTTATTTCAACTTGTTGCGGATGCTTGAGAAAAATATATATATATATATATATATATATATATATATATATATATATATATATATATATATATATATATATATATATTGGGTTTGTCTATGTTTTTATATTTGCCTTTGAAAAGACTCATTAAGGGTCTAAAGCGCTCAGGCTAGTTAGATACTAGTTTTGCACTGTTCGATGTCAGTTTATTGCATTTATCTTAATGAATGCCTGACACACGTGATCCTTGTTGGATCCAGTGCACTTGAAAGAACTGTTATTCGCCTGTGATTTGATTTGCATTCTGTGCATGTGTTATATATATATATATATATATATATATATATATATATATATATATATATATATATATATATGAATGATCAGTATATATAATGTACTAAGCGCTAAAAGTATTGGGCTGAACCGGTTTAATTATATGCACAAATCAACTTCGGGTATGTTCAGTTTTTTTTCTTTCTTTTTTCTAACTTGGGGGAAAATGCGTTAGGATCTGCAACGAGAAACAGGGACGGTCGGCTGACTGGAAACACATATATTTGCCTAATATATTTAAAACACAACATATCACATAGTATTTCGCAAATAAAAAATAATTATTTATGAGAGTTGTTGTTGTTCGTTTCTTCGTTTCTAACGGTACTTTATTGGCTACATAATGCCGAGGAAATTGTAGGTAAGTGTCTTTTCTAAGGACACATTTAGAAATCCTACCCAGGCCGACTTAGACGAGTATCGAGTCCGCGACCGTGGTTTTCGAGTCGGATGCTCTACCACTTGAGATACCACGGCTCCCTGCGAGAGAGAGAGAGAGAGAGAGAGAGAGAGAGAGAGAGAGAGAGAGAGAGAGAGTATATAATTACATGAAGTAAGTGCACAAAAGAACACACACACACACACACACACACACACACACACACACACACACACACACACACACACACACACACACACACACATTTGGCTACAAAGTATCCCGGATTGATGGTGTGTCATGCACGATTTAACTATGAAAGAACCACACATTATAAACTTCGCAATCTTACTTAACTGCTTTGAAAAGTGACATGTCTCATATTAAAACCGTCAGACACGCACCGTAAGGTAATATAAAGTGACATGTCTCATATTAAAACCGTCAGACACACCGTAAGGTAATATAAAGTGACATGTCTCATATTAAAACCGTCAGACACACACCGTAAGGTAATATAAAGTGATATCCCTCATACTGAAACTGTTTTAAAAGAAACCCCGCACCGTAATGTATTAAAAAAGATGATTCTAGATACATAATATGTCATGTGTTAGCTTTCTTTGTGATATGTACAACTGATGAAAATAAAACTTCATGTCAATTCTACCCCTTTAGTTAGAGACTGGATTAAATTTATATTGCGTGTGAATTATTTGAGTTATATCGACAAGGAATGGAATCGATTCAATAACATTTTCTCTACATAAAAAATGCAGTAGAATTAACCCTTGAACCATACATCATATTTAACCTGCTTTTTCTTCTTCCTAGTTTAGTAGGAAAGCTACGAGTGCAACAAGTGTAGAACAACAGACGTAAGCGTCAAAACAGTGCTTTTGAGTAGATATGAAAAGATTGAGTGTCTTCCCATTTACGTGCCGGTATTGATAATTAATCTGCCAAAGTGCATTTTTAGATGGGAAGACAACAACGTTCTTCCCCATGTTACTGTGTTTCCTTTTTGGCTTGGAGGAATTAATCCCTTTCAGTCCTATGGCATACTGTCTACTATCTGTTATTTTGAATACTTTATATTTCTAATAATATATATACTTTTCTATATTTAGCTCCAATGACATATTGACGATGTTATGCAAGTGGGGATAGCTCAATTTTAATTCTTTGATGAAATAATTGGACTGAGATTACATACAGCTTCCTTGTAGTACTTAAGATAATAATTTCAGTAGAAATGCCTGTAAAAGGTAATTGATTAAATATTTTGTATTTATTAAATGTGTTTTATGTTGTTTATTATAAATTTCTACGCTACTAGATAAAGATATGAAAGACTTGAAACAGTTTAAATTCACGTTATTTGTATTGAAGGGAATATTGGTGATCTACAATAGAGCTAAGAAAAGGAAAATTAGACAAAATAGTTCTAAGTTTAAATCCTGAGTTTAGAGATTGAGAGCATAGTAAAACACGACACGAGAGAGAGAGAGAGAGAGAGAGAGAGAGAGAGAGAGAGAGAGAGAGAGAGAGAGAGAGAGAGAGAGAGAGAAAATCCTAATTGACAGCTGATTTAACATTAACAGTAGTTCTCTAGGGGGGAAAATAATATGAAAACAGACAAAACGAACGTAAATGGTAAGATGAAAAGTTTTTTCTGATGCTTCGTAGAATTGTAGTGCTTGACATCAAGACCGTAGATTCAAATGCAATGCTTTACTCACGTATAGTACTAAACTGGAAATGCTTTGTGTGTTTTTTTAGTAATGCTGGAATCCTCAATTCAACAATACTGAAAGTCATCAAGATATCCATTGTTACGTATAGGCTCGTACAAATGTAACAGAAGATAAGAATGAAAGCCAACAAGCTTTGTATATTTTAACAAAATAATTTATTTCCCTAGAAAACAATGTAAACATTGTTAAATAGGACTTACGGTTTGTGAATATAATCCAAAATTTAATCCTAAGAATGAAAAACACAGGTCCTATCACTAAATAGTTCTATTAAAATCCAAGTTCGAATCTCGACGACACACAAATATGGAAGGCGATGACGTCAGATGTGGTCCAATGTATGAATATCAACAATTCCTCAATTGAATCACAGTTTTTGTTTCCGATTAATTCCAGAATAAATTTCCATGAATATCTTTCAGAATTTTTTATAAAAAGTCAAGTTGTTGAGTTTCCAGGAGAATAAATTATTAAATCCAAAAATCAGATGAAAAACAAACAATCTGGCAACAAATAAAAAGAAACACCATGTTCCTTCAAGATGTTAAAACGACTCTGCCAGAAGAATATTAAGAATGCGTATTTAAACCCCAAAAACATCATTTCAAGTCTCGCGAGATGGGTCATGTGGTCTCTTACTACAAGAAATCCATCACGTACGCCAGTGTATCCCCACTTAAGAACCAATAGCAAAGAAACGTTGTTTTCACATAGTGATCACGCCATCAAAGTATGGCCCTGATACTGACCAATCATTTTAACTGCCTGTTTGCGAAGTTCCCAACCTAAGACGAACTAGGTTAACTAAAAATAATTCTCATGTAACACTTTTACATCTTAAATAAACAACATTTGCTGAAAGAAAATATCGAATTACTGAAAAAGAATTTTGAATCCTTTCAATAATCATTACAATAAAATGTAATGAAACAAAAATAAAATAAAAAGAATTTCAAAACTAACACACAAGCAGTTTAATTACATATACGTAACACTATAATTTAATCTACCATTTAATACTAAAATGTTCTATATAACTTAGGTTCCTTTCGTAAATGATGTCAGTGTTGTTGATGATAATGATGATGGTAGTGGTAGTGGTATAGCTTAACTTAGGAAGATAATATTTTTTATTAATGAATTTGTATGGGACATTATTTTTTAAACGGGACTACGTTAACGACCTAAGTTTGATTCCACTTGAATTTAGTCAAAGCGAATTGTTTGTGTTTGAATGTTTGCATATGTGGAAGTGCATGTGTGTGTGTGTATGTGTGTGTGTGTGTGTGTGTGTGTGTGTGTTTGTGTGTGTGTGTGTGCGCAGCGGTGTTTTTGTTCAGTAAAAAATAATATTGAAGTTTCGGATGTCAAAATAAAGAACTAATATATTTATTTATTGTCTTTGAAAAGAAGTATTACAAAGCCACAATATCAGTAGAATCTCTGAGCTGTACAGCATGTACTTGCTGCTTTCTAATGGAAGCATTTTCGTTTTGTGTTGGTCAGCAGTAATTATAAAAACACACATCCTTCTGTCTCATTGCATGAACTCATTTTATACCAGTTAACCTTTGACTGCGTATTGGAAAAACAGCATGTATGATATTAAATATGTATTTAAATTCCATAACCCACTTTCTACTGACTCTCGTGTGTGCCATTGCCGACAAACATTTATACTTGATAACCGACGTATTAAAATAAAAGTACATGTTTTTGTTTCATTTGTTTTACGCAGATACCGTTGAAAACAAAGACGCTATTACATTTCACGAAATTACTCGCCCAAACGGCCTCCTTACATTGGTTTTACTTTAGTAGTTACGAAGGTGAGAGTTCTAGTTCACTGGGTTGTTGTTTTCTTGTTCGTTTCTGGCTTGCTTTTTAATATAAAAACTTGCACTTATTGTAAATAGTTTCTATATTTTGCAGGTACCTTTGTAAAATTAATTTTTTCACATAACGTATTAAAACTTAAACTCCAATTTTACAAGAAACTCTCACCTTCTTAACTAGTTTTCATCCAGTGAGTAAAACATGGATCTTTCTTACCATAACCCCAGACACTCTTAGCTTAAATAATTCCTCAAGAGATGTTAGTCCCAACATAAGTGGCGAACAATGGATCTCCTAAAGATATTTAATGAGGAAGACAAATAAAGTTAATTAATACATTTAAGTTAATTAATACATTTTCTCTATTTACCCAGAAAATGGTCCGTTTTCTCCAATGTACTGTTTGGTATATCGCAATATTTTCTAAAGCCTTCTCTGATCAGTTTTTGTTTTTTTGTTATTACGTTCATGATTCGTTTGCTTTTTGTTTGTTTTTATGTTAATTATTCGTTTACTTTTGGATCTTTTTTACGTTATGGATTCGTTTGCTTTTGCTTTGGTATTACGTTAATACTTCATTTGCTTTTGCTTTGTTTTTACTTTAATGATTCGTTCTCTTTCGCATTGTTATTCTGTTAATGTTTGTTTGCTTTTTCTTTGTTTTAACGTTATCGATTCGTTTGCTTTTTTTGGTTTTACGTTAATGATTTATTTGCTTTGGCTTTATTATTACTTTTTAATAATTCGTTTGGTTTTTCATCGTTATTGCGTAAATATATCGTTTTCTTTTCTTTGTTATTACGTTAATGATTCATTTTCTTTTTCGTTGTTATTTGATTAATGATTCCTTTGATTTTTCTTTGTTATTACCTTAATTATTAGTTTGCTTTTTCTTTGTTGTTACGTTAATGATTTATTTGCGTTTTCTTTGCTATTACATTAATGATTCTTTTGCTTTTTATTTGTTATTATGTGAATGATTCCTTTGAAGTTTCTTTGTTATTACGGTAATTATTCGTGCTTTTTGGTTTTGTAATTACGTTAATGATTCGTTTGTATTTCTCTACACTGAATCGGTAGAGGGACCTAGTCCCTTCAGTCTGTTGCTTACCTAACTTTAATTCATCTTTGAAATTTTTGACATCATTCACATTAAGAAAGCCCCAGCTAGAGGTTTTATAATATAGCTTGGTATGCCGTCAAGGTATATGTTTTAACTGTTACCAGATGTGGATTTGACATATTCTGCCAAGTCTTTAGAAGCCTTTTCTTTTTAATTATATCAGTCTCACTCCTTTATGCAAATCTAATTCGGAAATGGTAAAGCTTTTATTTCCTTGATCACTGACTAAATTGTAGCGAGTATTACCAGCTAAATTTTCAAATCACTTCCTTCAGTCTCATTAAATTGTTTTCGACACTTTTTTTTTAAAGATACTGTGAATAACCTGGCTGGATTTTTTGAATTGTTTTCGATATTTGTACATTGGTTGCTACATTGTCATATTATCCCCTATACTTATGCTTTCACCTGTGTGCTCCGACGATATAACAGCAGAGACCATACTGTTCACAACGGCGTTGCCTACATCTAGGTTCACATGAGGTCTAATAATTATACTCTTCAGTATACCTAGTTGTGGGTAATTTCATGCCCTAAGTGAGAATGTTATATCAAACTCCCTTGTAATTTCGTGATAGTGCTTCTAAGTATTCAGTCATTTCTACATCCTCCCCTTATATTGCAGTCCGTCTGTAGTTCTAAGAAGTCAGACATTTCTACATCCTCTCCTTACGTTGCAATTCATATGTAGTTCTAAGTAGCCAAGCATTTCTACATTATCTCCTTACGTTGCAGTTCATATGTATTTCTAAGAAGCCAGGCATTTCTACATCCTCTCCTTACGTTGCAGTTCATATGTAGTTCTAAGAAGCCAAACATTTCTACATCCTCCCCTTTTATTGCAATTCATATGTAGTTCTAAGTAGCCAAGCATTTCTACATCCTCCCTTTCTGTAGTTCTAAGCAGCCAAGCACTTCTACATCCTCCCTTTCTGTAGTTCTAAGTAGCCAAGCATTTCTACATCTTTCTGTAGTTCCAAGTAGCCAAGCACTTTTTTATTGCAATTCATATGTAGTTCTTAGTAGCCAAGCATTTCTACATCCTCCCTTCTGTAGTTCTAAGTAGCCAAGCACTTCTGCATCCTCCCTTTCTGTAGTTCTAAGTAGCCAAGCACTTCTGCATCCTCCCTTTCTGTAGTTCTAAGTAGCCAAGCATTTCTACAGCCTCCCTTTCTGTAGTTCTAAGTAGCCAAGCATTTCTACATCCTCCCTTTCTGTAGTTCTAAGCAGCCAAGCATTTCTACATCCTCCCTTTCTGTAGTTCTAAGTAGCCAAGCATTTCTACATCCTTTCTATAGTTCTAAGTATCCAAGCATTTCTGCATCCTCCCTTTCTGTAGTTCTAAGTAGCCAGGAATTAGCCAGCTAGTTCTGTAGTTCTAAGTAGCCAGGCCTTTCTACATCCTCCCTTTCTGTAGTTCTAAGAAGCCAGGCATTTCTACATCCTCCCTTTCTGTAGTTCTAAGTAGCCAAGCATTTCTACATACTCCCTTTTTGTAGTTCTAAGTAGCCAGGCACTTCTACATCCTACCTTTCTGTACTTCTAAGTAGCAAAACATTTCTACATCCTTCCTTTCTGTAGTTCTAAGTAGGCAGGCATTTCTACATCCTCTGCTTACGTTGCAATTCATATGTAGTTATAAGTAGCCAAGCACTTCTACATCCTCCCTTTCTGTAGTTCTAAATAGCCAGGCATTTCTACATCCTCCCTTTCTGTGGTTCTAAGTAGCCAGGTATTCGTACATGCTCCCTTTCTGTAGTTCTAAGTAGCCAGGCATTTCTACATCCTCCCTTTCTGTAGTTCAAAGAAGCCAGGCATTTCTACATCCTCCTTTTCTGTAGTTCAAAGAAGCCAGGCATTTCTATATTCTCCAATTTCTGTGGTTCTAAGTAGCCAGGAATTTCTACATCCTCCCTTTCTGTAGTTTCAAGAAGCCAGGCATTTCTACATCCTCCCTTTCTGTAGTTCCAAGAAGCCAAACATTTCCACATCCTCCCTTTCTGTAGTTGTAAGTAGCCAGGCATTTCTACATCCTCCCTTTCTGTAGTTGTAAGTAGCCAGGCATTTCTACATCCTCCTTTTCTATACTTCTAAGTAGCCAGGCATTTCTACATCCTCCCTTTCTGTCGTTCTAAGAAGCCAGGCCTTTCTACATCCTCCCTTTCTGTAGTTCTAAGTAGCCAGGCATTTCTACATCCTCCCTTTCTGTAGTTCTAAGTAGCCAGGCATTTCTACATCCTCCCTTTCTGTAGTTCTAAGTAGCCAAGCATTTCTGGATCCTCCCAAGCATTTTCACATCCTCCCTTTCTGTAGTTCTAAGTAGCCAGGAATTTCTACATCCTCCCTTTCTGTAGTTCTAAGAAGCCAAGCATTTCTACATCCTCCCTTTCTGTAGTTCTAAGAAGCCAGGCATTTCTACATCCTCCCTTTCTGTAGTTCAGATAGGACGTTCAAAGTCAGCAGTTTAAGTTGTTTTTTTTTTCTTCAGGATATATTTTATGTTTTTGTCCGATGCGTTATGATTTCAAATGCATATCTTTAAAAGTAGGTGTGTTTGTTTCCAGGTTAATTTATCAGTTAATTGTTTTGAATCTTAATTGAATATGATTTTGGTTATTGTAAATAGCCACAAGATATGATGCTTACTTTGTCAATCACAAATCTTTTATCGTCAAAGGAGATTAGTTCATCGTCATGTTGTAATTATATGTATTTATATGGCAGATTAGTTTACAGTCTCTATACATTTTGAATTTTGATTCTTCTGATGACGCATTTAGTTTTTATTTAGAAACTTTCTTCATGACCTGTACTAAATTAACAGAGGTGTGATCTTAATCTGCAATATTCTTGTAGGTATTTCCTTTAGTTTATGAAAATGACAGGTAATTTATGTTTATTCATTAAGGTATTCAGATTGCATTGTTCGTATTGTAAAATGCAACGCGTTACCCTTCGTGTCATTGTAAATGTTGTCAGTTTCAACGAGGTTATACGACAGCTTTATAGTCATATGTAGTTTTATCTTGTCTTCGTACAAATTATTCATTTTGTGAATTTCGTTCATTACACACTTTAGTAGGTTCAACAGCATGAAACCACCGTATACGATGAAATTTTTATCTTTTTATTTTGTTGCTTTCTATCTGATATATTCTTTTGTTACAAATGTAACATACTGAACAGGCATGCATTGACATCTTGCCGAAGCATATATTCTTAAAATCCAGGTGGATGAGACAGAAATGCGGGCGGACGTGTCATAATCACCGTCATTGCTAATTTGTCTGTCATAATCTATGTAATAGTCCTTGTTGGCTTCAGTTTGACAACGTAGCATTCTGCTAATTTCTCGTATTCCACTCGGTGGGACTATACTAATTTCTCTTATTCCACTCTATGGTACTATAATAATAGAATCTATGGTGGGGTTTGCGCCAAGACAAGGAATTCCAGTCAAGGGGTTTCATTAGTTGTCTCCTTACGAGGCTTTTCCGGGTGGGAGACCAATAACGTATCCCCGCAACTGGGCTGTATGTGTATTGGTGCAAACCTCAACATAGTTTATCCTTCTCACCTTATATTTTCCTTTACAGTTAAAAGAACTCTTCATTATTGCAATACAGTGTAGTCAGCACGTACAGTGTTCATCACTCATTCTTATTTCTTCACATTTATCTGTAGGTTATTCGGTCTTATAATATTTTATGAAAACCTGAATAATCATTTCAATAGAGTCCAGCTATATTTACCACTTATATACACTCACCCACAAAGAGCTGCAACTTATCAGTTATAATTGTTACTTACTGCAAACCTTCGAAATGAGATGCTACCGCAAGATCTTGGGCATCTCATACATGGACCATGTAACCAACGAAGAAGTCAACAACAGGATCCAACGAGCCATCGGATCCTATGATGACCTCTTGACAACTGTAAAAAAGTGCAAACTGAAGTGGTACGGTCATGTCTCAAGATCATCTTGACTGGCAAAAACAGTCTTGCAAAGCACAGTGCGAGGGTGCAGAAGAAGAGGCAGACAGAAAAAGAGGTGACAAGACAACATTAAGGAGTGGACAGGCATGGGATTTGGAGATTCCCAAAGGGCAGTAGAGAACAGGGAAAGATGAAGAGAATTGGTTGTAAAGTCAACTGTGGTGCCCAACGACCTCTTGGGTTAAGGGATTGATGATGATGATGACGACGACGACGACGACGACGATGATGATGATGATGCAAGTATTGCATGAAGAGGTCTATAGCCACGTGCAGATGTTGTTTACATACGGCGCATTAATACGAATATGTTAATGAGGGGTGTGGCGTGACCTGTCCATCCGAAATTCACAGTTTTACGCGTGAGAAAATAACTACAAAAAAGTTTTTAGTATTGAGGTATTATTACATTTAATAGATGAATGTTATATGAAATTAACAATAAATAATTAATATTGATTACAAGGAAAATGTTTCATTTTATCAGCTTTAATTTAGAAACTTTTTGTGGTAAATAATGAAATAATACTGGGTACACAGCTCTAGGCCATAACGAAGAGTAAAATGTAACATGAGCGACAGTGCGTTGGAATAATCATGGGTGATTAGAGATCTGTGTCGCTATCGTATATAACTCTCCTTTGCTTTGGTTTTAACTGATATTGATTGTAAAATTACACTCGTGTCTGACCGACCCTCCAAAGACAGTTCCTAGCGGATAACCGTGTGCTGAAAGTTCACATTTGTTGGAAAATTGATAGTTTCTGCTTTGGAAATATGGCAGGTGTTGCTATTAGTAGTGGAAGGATATGTTATAGGGAATCTGCTTGTGGAATAATGCGTGGACGGATAAATGATTCCTTCTGATTGGTCAGTGCATGATTTGTCATTTATGATTGCATATACATGTTTGATTAAACTGGGGCACAATAGAGATGTTTGACAGAAGAAAACTGGTTTGACATAACGCATTTCTGGTTGTTATTAAGTTTTCGGTAGTTGTTGAGAGAGTTAAGATTTTTGTGGACAGTGATGTGTATAACTTATTTGTCTGGAACGTTGTTTTCTATTATTTTCTGACATAGATATTTTCACATGCTTGAGTTTTTGATTCGTTTAGAAGCTAAGTCTGGCAAGTGTGCTTTGAGTCACTTTTTCATTGGTGACGTGAGCTTTCTTGCCCCAAATGCGCTCATAATTACAATTTTCTTATTTTAAGTTATCTGTTTCTGTTCCCAAAAACTATATTGATAAATTTCCGAAAGTGTCGGCGTTTGTTTGATGTGAAAACAACTTAGTCAAGACAAGCAGAATACAACAATGGATGCGTCTCTTTATAAAGTAGTTCATAGCGCGTGGACACCGTGACTAAGACGACCGGACTGGGTTTGGAAAACTAAGGTTAGCAAAAAGCAAAATTTCTCTGTAGCATGGGTGTGAATTGTTATGTATATTTAATTTAATTGTTTGTTTGTTTTAATTTCTTTAATTCCATTACATGCTATTGTAACGTAACATTGTTTTTTGGATTTGACATTGTCCAAAAGTTGATTTCAGTTCTGTTTGTCCTGATTGACTTTTATTTATTTTTTTATTTCATTGATATAAACAACTAATAATAGAAACATTGTATCTAGTTGCTGACCTTGTTCCAAAATCAGTGCCAGTTTTGGTAAACAACTTTTTATTATTATTTTTTTATCTTTCGCAGAGTAAGAATCATTAAGTTGAGTCAAGGTCATACCTGGACTACGTGACAAGTAGCATATATCAATTGGTAACAAACTTCTATTTTTTCCAGAAGAATGAACTTTTGACCCTCATCCGGGAATCTGTTTTGCGTCTTAATTAGTCGTATGACTGATTTTTGATGAAGGTTTATTCCGTGGGGCTTAAAACATTTGACACGTCAAGTTGTTATTATGTTGTGACCAGTTTGGGTTAAATTTTTTTTTCTTCAAATTGTTGAATTCAAGTGATTCTTTTCCCTGGAAATACAAAAGTGCTCTGACGAAATTATTGGATAAAGACATTTATTGGAGTTTATACTGAATTCAATGCAGGAATATTATTTTCTGTGATTCAACAAGAGACTGTTGCCACAGCAGCACTACGCTGACCACAACAGACGTCATCGCCTTCAATTTCGGATTTCATCGGGACCAGAACTCAGTTTCATTCAGGACTTTTTATTACTAGGACTTCTATTTTTAATTCTTGGATTATTTTTTGGATTTAATTCGTAAAACCGTAAGTTATTTTTTCTCATTTTTCATTTTGTATATTGGGAAATAAATTATATGTTAAATTTTACAAAGCTTGTTGTCTTCACTCTTTTCTGTTACTTATTTCAAGAGCATAAACTCGTAAGAGAATACTTTGTCTGGTTCCTCTCTGTGGTACTATACTAATTTCTCCTTGTTCTCCACTCTTTGGTAAGGTATTCCACTCCTGATGAGAAGGAACATATCGTAGTTTGTTAACAGTTCAAGTTGTTAACGAGTGAGCTTCAAACCAGCATCAAGAAATAAACCTGAAACACTGAGATAATAAGCAGGATCGAATTTGTAGTGTCTCATACATCCAATCCTGAACTCATTAAATATATCACACAACGTTAGCGAGTCCTTTCACACACAGTTATTATGAAGACTACACGATGTCTATAAGTTGAAGAGTTCCATGACATCCTGTCGAGTCTTTATTTGATATATCCGAGTTGATTAGTGACGAGGAAAACTTTTGTATCACCGGTATAGCTGCTTTCTTCTTACAAATGTTGACTGTATATTTTTAAATTGTTGCAGCGGTTTCTTGAGCTTTTCATCACTCCAGTTCTCTGTTAATTGTTCCAACGATTGCCTTCTGAATCCTTTCTTCCGATGCTACTAGATAATCAATCCTTGCTTCCGATGTTACTAGAACTCTATCGGTACATTTTGTAAACTCGTCGAACTGTTTATTATGATGAAAACGAAATAGTGTTGAGAAACAAATGACGTGAATGTTTGATTACAGGTTGAGGACATCGGCTAATTAGGAAGAATACAAGCAGATGATGATGGAGGTGTTTGGCAAATAAGGTGCTTACTGGCCCCTCTTTAGCCATGCTAGTTGTAATACATATGTATATAATTTTAAGTAGTTACTTTGCGATATTTTTTGTGCAGTTACGCTGGTCGTTAATATAGTTTCATCACATATTTTCACTTATGGCGTGAAATATCAAAGTAATGAAGTTGAACAGTAACTAAATCTTGGTTATTTGTCTGTATTAAATTCCTTTTTCCGCATATATTGTATCAGAATGTTTGTGTACTTAGAACGGTTTCAGGTACTTCAAAAATATATGATATTTAATTCAAATGTTAAAAGAACTTTGCAATAATTTTGATAAAGTTTGATTAAAAAATCATGTTATCCCTTGATAGCTCTCATAAAGTTAGGAACTTGATGTTAACCACATATAATACACGTGTTTCTATTGAAATTTTAATACACAGTTGTTGATTTAGTAAGTACAGAAAACTACATAAATTTCTTTTTTCTTAACAATGTACACATTAACTGTAAGTTTTGTTTATTCTTTGTCATCTGCATAGAATTTATTAAAAAGTTTTCCCTTTAAAAGCGAGTCCACTTTCTAACCCAGCCGAGTCTGACCTCATACAGGTGTGCACACATATTTTGCGGTGTTTCTCTTTTCGCTTGGAATTCACTTGCATTAAGGATATGCGGGTGGCATGAACCGGTTTTGCAGTACAGACAGGCTTTGTCCGACCGGGATAAATTTACTTTTTAAAAACCTTTTTTGTTCTACGTTATATATTTTGCAGTACAGACAGGCTTTTTCTGACCGGGACAAATTTACTTTTTAAAAACTGTTTTTGTTCTACGTTGTATGTATATATATATATATATATATATATATATATATATATATATATATATATATATATATATATATATATATATATATAATTAACTATTTGGTTATGAAAGTAATACGCTTTAAAGACGAATAAGTGGCAGAAAACGGAAAAGGTAGGTCAGGTAATCTATTTAAAATTGCGGAAGGAAAGTTCAAATAATTCTTGAGTTGGTGTGGATTTTGCTTTGGAAAGACTGCTTAGTGATGTCAGGAAGAAGAGACTGTAAACTATTTTTCATGATGTAGTCATCAGATATACATGCTTGGGACTAGGTTGCATCAGAGACATATATAAAAAGGTAGATGTCATATAGATGTCTGTGGTGGCACACCCAGGTTGGATAGCTTAGTATTGTGTTACGTCTACGGGATTAACATAAGTAACAACACAATGTAAAACCAAACAAGCATTCAAGATTTCCAAAATGTAAATTTATTTAACTACAATATAAAATCATAGTGACAGAATTAAAATAACTATAGTGCAGATATTCCTAGAATTTAAATCCAATAATTCTAAATTGTACTATCAGTTTCTTACTAATCCAGAAACTGTTCCAAGGTATTCCGAATGACGGTTCTAAAGTGCATATGTGCTAGGGTGATAACACCACTGAATTTAACACAATTAACCCATTTTTTTACTTTAGTGAACGTAGAATAACTGTGAAGTCCTTGAAAATTTAACATAATCTGATGGAATTAGTTAACTATTCAAATTCTTTAATTCTTCCAAGTACTGACTTTAAATTAAAGATTATCCTCTTTGCTATATCAAACGACATATAAATAAATCAGAAGTTCCTCTCTGCCTCTTACAAAGCTAGCTAGAAACACGAAGAATGGGATAGGTGATGCATATGGTTATTATATAGTAATCATATACTCACCAAATCAATAGAATCTGATTCAGTATAATTTCTCGAACAATTAAATTTTATTTCTTTCAAAAATAACTCAGTCATAAACAAACAGTCCTGTCCTGAACTGCAAATCTTATTGAACCAATCAAATGCTTGGGCGTGCGTGATAACTGTCTTTGGGGCAATTGCACAACGAATTCCACGTGATGTTTACTTGACTTCCATTCATATCCGCTTGGCACACTTGACCGAATTAGTTGCTGATTTGACCTTGGCGATTGGCCTTGTTATGAATGGGGTACCTACTGTGTAGTGTACTAATAATTTACTATAGTGCTTGCCAGCACTGAATTAAAGAATTTAAATTATAACTATTATTGACCCAAACGAATTAAATAAAAACTATATTATAAATACAAAAGATGATACAGAGATCCGTAACAATTATAGTAAGTTTCATCCCTTACAGTCTAATAAAACTAGATCCAACTGAAGTCAATCATACTTCAAGCATAATGGCGTCGCATATAAATTTATAGTGATAAAGACCTAATTGCAGATCCTTTAAATTTAATCCCACTGAGAATCCTGCTATCGAAAGCTTCAGAAAGGAACGTTGCTGGACAACAGATTAACTCGTACTTATGTATGCCAGCGTATGTACAGTATTGGTGTATATGTGTAATTTTTTTTTATTCTGCACACGTCTGAGATAGACACCTTCTGACACGTCTGAGATAGATACCTTCTGACCGTCTGAGATAGACACATTCTGACACGTCTGAGATAGACACGTTCTGACACGTCAAATGACTCGGCTGAAACAAAAGGCTAGCATCCTGCCAACACTGACAAGTGACAATACATGTGATTTAGTATTGCTATAAATGAATTTGTCTCCACCCGTTGATGTGCAACGGTAATGTTTGTATTTTCAACAAGTAGAGGTATGATGTTTCTTGGAAAAGAAAATGATACATGTAATAAAACCTTATTATTTAATATTGAATAAATGAGTGGCTTAATTTCATACTTATATCTTTCAAATGGTCAGAATTAATGTCTTACCTGCATTTTTATTCCAGCTCCTTCATTTTCTGGTTTCCGCTCAAAACTTAATCTTAGTGGATGTCGCCGAAACCAGCCTTCATCATCTAAATCACCAAAGGAAACTTATAAGAAAACAGAATCCCCCAAACAGATGACGAAACAGAAAAGTAGCGAGTCCATCGATTCTGTAAAACACGACATTGAGGCTCCTCTTGCATCCAAACCACTGGCTTCAAGTACCGAATTTACATCCAAACCACCGGCTTCAAATACCGAAGTTATTGTTTCAACGACTAATGAAGAAGATGTGCAATTCGAAACTAAACCTCTGATTGTGGAGGAACTGACCAACGAAAATGCAGGTGAAAATACAGTTGATGACAAAGAAGCCATCTTGTGCAGTGATTCAATGGAAGAAGTTACTCCCATGGTAACTGTTACATTGGATACATGACCGAGAAAGTAACATTTTAAGCCTGTATGCAAAATCCCGTAAAAATATCTGTGTATGCTGTTTTCTAGTCACTGTTTGAAACTGAAATAGTTAGGTAACATGTTCCAGTTAAAGATTTTGGAGAATCAATAGTATATTTTACTCTGTCATAGGAAATTAAAATTATGTGTAGTTGTAAATAATCTGCCTGGTTTAGCATTATGTGTAGTTGTAAATGATCTGCCTGGTTTAGCATTGTAATGGGGTGTGTAAAGGGGGACTCCATTATACCCGTATATATTTGTTTTGTGTGAGGAGCTTTTTGCTATAAGATAAAGGTATAGAGGTATAGATATAAATAAGTCATGTAAGGTTATAGGACAAGGATTCGTCTCCTGCTCTTTTAACGGTTTTGAGAAATCCGTACTAAGAACATTGAGCCTTATCTACCATATTTCACAGATACTGTACTTGGATCTTGGTGTCACTACTGACAAAACTGTTGGTAATTTAGTTTGGTAGTAAAGCTGGTACTAGAATCAAATTCGTAGCTTAATATTAACTGGGGCTACGCTGAATTTGAATCCATGGTCATGCATCAGAATAGCTTATAGTATGGCCTTTTTTGCCGTTATCCATCATCCATTTGCACATGATTTGCCGTTATCCATCATCCTTTTGCACATGATTTGCCATTATCCGTCATCCATTTGCACATGATTTGCCGTTATCCATCATCCATTTGCACATGATTTTTATCACAACAACTCTTAAATTACTAGGAGGATTGCCATGAAGCTTTACACACATATCCATCCAAATATCTAGTTCACCCTAAATGAAAATGGTGCTTTATCCAATATGGCCACCACATAGGCTATATTGAAAATATTGTTATCGATATTCCTTCTCATTAGAAAGCAATATTGACATTCCATGTCGATCTGACATCGAATACGTCCCACATGGCAGACAGTTTAAAAGTATTATTATTGCTTTTCTTCCTAACTGGAGAGTTATATTAATATGGATTTTTTGCCACTTTTGATTTTTGGGGCTGGGAGAGAGAATAAAACTTTAACTTAATTTGGAACAATGACTGTACCTAATCAACCCTTAATATATGGATATACAAATGTACTAATTCAGTGGACAAACAAATATCTTTTATATCTTTAATAAAGTTGCTAAAGAGTTTAGTTTCACCGAAAATGATCAACTCTTACTATTTATGATAAACTCATTTTCAGTTAATTTAGTATTCATGACAAACCTACTTTAAGTTAATTTAGTGTTCATGACAAACTTACTTTCATTTAATTTAATATTCATGACAAACCTACTTTAAGTTATTTTAGTATTAATGACAAACCTACTTTCAGTTAATTTAGTATTCATGACAAACCTACTTTCAGTTAATTTAGTGTTAATGACAAACTTACTTTCATTTAATTTAATATTCATGACAAACCTACTTTAAGTTCATTTAGTATTCATGACAAGCCTACTTTAAGTTAATTTAGTATTCATGACAAACCTACTTTCAGTTAATTTAATATTCATGACAAACCTACTTTAAGTTAACTTAATATTGATGACAAACCTAATTTCAGTTAATGTAATATTCATGACAAACCCATTTGCAGTTAATTTAGTATTCACATCAAACCCATTTGCAGTTAATTTCGTATTCACATCAAACCCATTTTCAGTTAATTTTTAGTATTCATGCTAAACTCATTTAAACATGTTGTCAGTTAATATTGTCATGCTAAGCCCATATAAACAAGTTTTTCATTAGTTTAATATTTGTTTCCATATCATTATTTTTATCAAAGGAGAAAAATGAAAATTATAAGAATATAAATAAGGTGCATTCAAAGTTCTAAATATTTTCAAAGTTTTTCTTGCCCTGAGACTTATATGGATAAGTAGAAATTGATACTGATGTCACTGAAAGGATATCTTTAGTATATAAAAAAATGAATCATTTCTAGTTTGATTTCTTTACAGTAGCATTCTTGGACTTCAACAAAATGTAGTAGATAGAAACACAATTATGTTGCTGAGCATTATTTTTGTTAATTTGGCATTGGTTCATCCCAAAAATGAAGAGAAAGGAAAACATCTTTTTGTTTTTTTTAATTAAAAAAGTTGTTTGGTCAATGTGTAAATTGTGTAAATGATTTAATGGATGATGTTTCTGCATGATTTTCATTTTAAATATTTTCTTACAACAGCTTCAGTTCATTTTCACGTTTTGCTGTCCATCTTTTAAATTGAATTAAAGCCACTAAAGTTAATTAAATATTTTAGAAATTTATAAGAAGAAATCATAGTACATACTTTATTACAAAATTTAGAAAGGCATGAAGGATATATGATAAACAGGTTCAATTTAACAAAATCTAATCTTTCAAAATGAAATGCTACTTTACAAGAAAAATATTAGTAGCAGTTCTTTGTAACTTACATATTTAAACTTCCAAAGCTAAGTTAGTTATATAAAATTATAACTTCAAATGTCTTCTTTAGAAACATCAATTATTGTCATTGAACTTTGTTTTTCTTGTACATATTGAAATGCATACTTTTGAGAACAGTGAAATTTATCAGTTTGTTAATGAAATGGTACAATGTAATTAAAGTAAGATTGCACACACCAACACTCTTGTGGTTTTCAAAAAGAAACATTAGTTTTAGAATAAAAAATTGAGAACTTTGCTACGGAAGATGTACACCTAATACTCTGTATGCATATATTGCTGTCATTTAAAAATAAAAAAACATTGCCAATCCTGCATGTTTTCTGAAAGATAGTTAAACTGAATTTCCAAGTAGAATTTAAATCTAAATTTACATTTAAATGTTCAATAGAACTTTAATTTTAAATTTCAGTAGAATTTTTTTAAACAGAATTTTCTGTTACATTGCCTAAACAATTTGATGTTGGGAAAGAAGGTAGATTTTGAACAAGATTATGATGGAAAATAATGAGTCTTTCAATATTGTCAGTAAGTAAAGTTAGTTTGTATTAGCAGCATGTGATTAATATGTTTTTTGTTGTTTGTTTCCTTGTTGTTTTTAAAACATTTTTGTCATATGTGATATCATTAAAGAAATAATGTATAGACACATGAAAACTGGAATCTTAATGCTTGTGATGAAACAAGGTTTGTATGAGGATATGCATGTAGATATTTGTGTTTTACTGTAATCAGTTTCTCTTTTTTCTTTTTCTTTCTTTCTTTCATTGTTACTTTCCTATATTTTTCATATCTAACAAATAAAATCCCTAGCTGTATATGGCAAGTTAATTATACTATAATAATCTTACTCATATTCCTTATAGGTACTTGTACTTGGTGTGTGTGTGTGTGTATATATATATATATATATATATATATATATATATATATATACACACACACACACATATACACACATATACACATACATACAAACCTCATTAATCTGGACTCCATTTATCCGGAAACATCATATAGGTACTTGTACTTGGTGTGTGTGTGTGTGTATATATATATATATATATATATATATATATATACACACACATATACACATACATACGAACCTCATTAATCTGGACTCCGTTTATCCGGAAACATCACTATCTGGATATGTTTCAGTGGAAATGGAATTCGTAATTTGTTCCTTTAAATGAGAAATCCGGGTTCCAGTTCCACAAATCAAAATAGGGAGCCTATGTGTAAAATGCTTTAAAGCTTTCCTCGATAATCCAGAAATAATCTGTCAAAAAATAAGAAAATTTAAATAATGGTATAAGAAAATACAGTTGGATAACACAGAATCAGCTATGTGAATTTGGAGGTGTCAGTTTATCAGTCTTTGATTGGTCAAATTCCAGTGGCATGATAAAGTTATAACTTGATCAAGTAATCATGTGTTTGTAAAATCTTAAAGTAGCATGACCATATTGTAACCAGAGATTAAATAAACAATGCCTGTTATTGCTACTTGCCGAGGGGTGAGTGGGTGTGAATAACTAGACACACAATGTGATCTAATCATCCATACCTTTGACGTAACTTATGGTTAATAAATTGTACATCATTATGTCACTTTGTTGTATAACGATCACAGTTTGTTGATATCGGTACAAATAAAGGTGATTGATTTAATCTTTGGACAGTATAGGGCTTCATTTCAGAATAAAAACCGATGCCAATTATTGGCTTATTTGTAGCTATAATAGTTGTAAAATGTGATTTAAAAAAATGACAGTATTTTTTAGTTTACCATAATGCAATTAAATGCAGTTTGTATTCGTGGTACTAGTTAAATTAAATCTATTATCAAGTAAGCATAAATGAGTGAGATACTGGCCAGCATAAAAATGATTTGTTTGTTTAAACTTATATCTATGTACCAGTACAAGATATAATAAAGTGAAATAAACACAAGTCAGTATATGTATTCATAAATTTATTTCAACCATTATTATTGAATATACATGTACAGTTAACAAATGCATGTAGATGTATACGATATGATGATTGTAAAATAAAAATGCATGATTCATTTATCTGTAAAACTCATTATTCGGGACATTTATTGGGAAAGGTGTCTGGATTAACATGGTTCCACTACATACATACATACATATATGCAAACTGTTTCATGGAACTTTTCTGCTTGTTACTAGCATGCACCTGGTATGATTGTGCAACATTATTCAAAGTTTATAACCATGTCACTGTTTCAGTTCTGGGGATAATAGAAAACAAAGCAATTCTCAACAAGAACTTTTTCCAAGATGAGTCTATTTACACAACTTTATATCTTGAGGGTCATTTCTAGAAATCAATGAGGGTTGTGTTTCTGTATTCTAATTGTAACCATGTTCATTAAATGTCTCACTTTTCTCCATGGTTTTTGCAGTTATCTTATATTTAATCATAGTTTTGTACTTAGAAATATGTGATACAATGTAAAACAAGTAATACTTTTCTTATTGTAATAAATGTAACGTAGTACTAATCAAATATGTTTTATGGGTTATGTCAGTAAATTTTGGTATTGGCAATATAAACAACCAAAAATCATCCTAACTCCAGGTGTATATGTTAAACAGGCTGTAGTGCTCTTTGTTCAGTGCTCAAGATCATCTAAAACCTTCATCCTAACTCCAAGTGTATATGTTAAACAGGCTGTAGTGCTCTTTGTTCAGTGCTCAAGATCATCTAAAACCTTCATCCTAACTCCAAGTGAATATGTTAAACAGGCTGTAGTGCTCTTTGTTCAGTGCTCAAGATCATAAATCCAAGTGTATATGTTAAACAGGCTGTAGTGCTCTTTGTTCAGTGCTCAAGATCATCTAAAACCTTCATCCTAAGTCCAAGTGTATATGTTAAACAGGCTGTAGTGCTCTTTGTTCAGTGCTCAAGATCATCTAAAACCTTCATCCTAAGTCCAAGTGTATATGTTAAACAGGCTGTAGTGCTCTTTGTTCAGTGCTCAAGATCATCTAAAACCTTCATCCTAACTCCAAGTGTATATGTTAAACAGGCTGTAGTGCTCTTTGTTCAGTGCTCAAGATCATCTAAAACCTTCATCCTAACTCCAAGTGAATATGTTAAACAGGCTGTAGTGCTCTTTGTTCAGTGCTCAAGATCATAAATCCAAGTGTATATGTTAAACAGGCTGTAGTGCTCTTTGTTCAGTGCTCAAGATCATCTAAAACCTTCATCCTAAGTCCAAGTGTATATGTTAAACAGGCTGTAGTGCTCTTTGTTCAGTGCTCAAGATCATCTAAAACCTTCATCCTAACTCCAAGTGTATATGTTAAACAGGCTGTAGTGCTCTTTGTTCAGTGCTCAAGATCATCTAAAACCTTCATCCTAACTCCAAGTGTATATGTTAAACAGGCTGTAGTGCTCTTTGTTCAGTGCTCAAGATCATCTAAAACCTTCATCCTAAGTCCAAGTGTATATGTTAAACAGGCTGTAGTGCTCTTTGTTCAGTGCTCAAGATCATCTAAAACCTTCATCCTAACTCCAAGTGTATATGTTACACAGGCTGTAGTGCTCTTTGTTCAGTGCTCAAGATCATCTAAAACCTTCACTGATTATATCTGAAGATGGAAGACAATTTACTGATTTGTTACCAAGAGCAAAGTTCAGTATTTTTAGACAATTCTCAGACCAAATGCCTGATGTGTCTAAGACCAAAATACCTGATATTTCTATGACCCAAATACCTGATGTTTCTAGAAACCAAATACCTGAGGTTTCTATGACCCAAATACCTGATGTTTATATGATCCAATTACCTTGTGTGTCTATGACCAAATCACTCAAATTCTAAGATCCAAATACCCGATATTTCTATGACACAAATACCTGATGTTCCTAAGACCCAAATACCTGATGTTTCTATGACCCAATTACCTGATGTTTCTATGACCCAAATACCTGAAGTTCCTAAGACCCAAATACTTGATGTTTCTGTGAGCCAAATACCCGATGTCTGTCAGACCCAAATACTTGATGTTTCTTTGACCCAATGCCAGATGTTTCGTGATCCAGATTCCATTCTCCTCTCTGATATAGGATTCTATGATTTTAAGTATCCGTTTGTGTCTTCTTAGATGAGATGCATAATGCATGGGTATGTCCAATGTTTGGTTTCCAATGGTTGAACTCCATTGTCCTATTGTGATGTGTTGTTACATTTTTATGAGGTATTTGTGAATATTTATAGTGAATTGTGTAGTTGGTATGTAGGGATTCAAATGTGATATGGGTAACGTTTCTATACATGGATGATAATATATATATATATATATATATATATATATATATATATATATATATATATATATATATATATAGTTTCTATTCATGAATGCTATTGATATGATTTCTATACATGGATGCTATTGATATAGAGATAATTTCTATACATGGATGATATTGATATAGATATGATTTTTATACATTGATGCTATTGATATAGAGATAATTTCTATCCATGGATGCTATTGATATAGAGATAATTTCTATCCATGGATGCTATTGATATAGAGATAATTTCTATACAGGATGATATTGATATAGATATGATTTTTATACATGGATGCTATTGATATAGAGATAATTTCTATTCATGGATGATACTGATATAGTTATGATTTCTATACATGGATGGTATTGATATAGAAATATAATTACTCTAGACGGATGCAGTTGATATTGTTACATCTAGGGGCTGAAACTTAAGCAACAAGACAAGGTAAACAGAACAAGCATTCAATTTCCAAAATACAAATTTATTTACAATATAAAATCAAACAAAGTGAAATATTAAAAAATATCTTACAGTGTATGAATTCCTAGAATATGATCCTATATTGTACTACTAATTTCACACGAAACCGGAAACTCTCCAAAGATATTCCGAATGAAAGTTATAATTTGTTTATATGCTGCTGTGCTAGCACCACTGAATAATCACAGTTCTAAATCCAGAATGTGTTTGCTTCAGGGTAATCCAGTGAAAGTTGAATATCGATGAATTCCTTGAAACTTTCACATAATCCAATAGTGTTTTAAATATTGAAGTCCTTGAATAAATTCACATAATACAGTAGGTACTGACGGTTTAAATCAAAGATTTTCCACTCTGCTAATCCAAAGAACAAATACAAATAAATCATTATTTCGTCTCAATGACTCTTACAGAACTGGCATAGACTGAAGAATGAGACACTGCGTGTTTAGTTCCCTTATAGAGTCACCATATACGTATCGAATCTGATTCACAAAATATTCTAGAACAATTATATCCTTAGATTTTAAAATAACTCAAACAGCCCTGTTCTAACCTGCTCAGATTATTAAGGCAATCCACAATTAGAGCATGTATGATAGCTCTACAGGACAAAGGCACTCCTATATTCTCGTGCTGTTTACGTGACCTCAGTCAAATTAATTCGTGGGGGGGGGGGGAAATTTGACCAAAATGGTTGTTGACTTGACGTTTGCAATCGGCCTTACTTCATGATTGAGATTCTTACAACGTAATGTACATGCTCTTTAAGTTAGTGCTAAGCAGCCACTGAATTATAGAATTCAAATATAAATGGCTTATATAAAAACAATAGTATAATTTTAAAGACGATACAGATATCGCTAACGATGCACCCATAACCCCATGCGCCACGGCGCGAGTTTGTAGCTCTCATATACATTAGTTTCAACCGCGACAATTGTTTCAGTTAGAAGACTTTCATATTGAAATGGAAACCATCACATCTACCTACGGGTTGCACAAATTGGACTAATCTTTTGCATTCGACGGACATCGTAACATATGTGCAAAAAGGTCGGGAATTAAGATTTGATTATGAGATACACGGTTCTGGCCTGAATGTCTAAGAAGCAGAGATCAATATACAAACTTAAAATGTACTCTTGAAATTATTCAGCCAAGAGTGTCGCCACGCCACATTTTGTTTTAAAACGCCGCAGAAGTATGAAAGCCAGGAATCGCTGGCAGAGAGAAGCGGCATAACGATCCGTTGCCGTTCGGCCCCGTCGTGCCGCAGGCGTGCATTACAACCCGAAACTCAATCCTTGCTGCTGTTTCCGCACCAGCGCCTCTCAAGCCAGCTGCAGCACCCCCCCCCCCCACCATCTCCACTCGCAGTTTTCCTTGCTGCCACTCCATGTGTTCCTGTGGTGGCAAGAAGAGCTAAGGAGTTGTAGGAAATTATCCTACAAATGGGTGAGCGAGCAACTATAAGGCAACACGCAGGATTTAATGATCCATTTGGAATTAAACTGTCGTTCTCGTCGCAGCGTCCAGATGATATGACGATGGATCATAACTTTTGATGGAAGCGATACAAAAAGTGTTTTGCTGACAGTGTCATTAATGATAACTTCAGCTCTATATTCTGAGGAAAGCAATGTAATGTTAATAACTTTTTGAAAGTCAGTGGAAAATAAGTGCGACCACTCTATTACAACAAATAGTTTCTTGGGGGGGGGGGGCTTGTTACATTTGTATTGAATTAAATATGTTTTGCTTGTTTAAAATATAAGATGGATGCTTCATGATAAAAATTTTATTTTATTTGCCGCCATTATATTCTTTAAGCATGCTTCCACCGTAGACCCTGGTAAAAATGATGAAAGGTGGGGAGATTGCGAGCAATAAGCGCTAATTATGTTTGGCGTTTGGCTCTTACGTCACCAATATTTGTGTGAAGGTTAATAGAAGAGTACGCTGCGTTTGCTTTTATGCGCACCTTTTCCTTGAAGCGAGTTATTTCGCGAAGTCGCCAACTATACTGGGAAACTAATCCTCCTCTATGTTTTTATCTGAAATTACCTGGTATACAGTATTTCCTATTACCTTTAACTTGGTTGCGACTAACAAACAAAGACTATCATGGTTTTGGGATTTGGATAAAAGTTTGCTGGGTATTATTTTGCTTGCAAATGTTATAGTAGAGCACACTGTAACAATGCTACCAATCGCAAAACCAGCAGGTGCGCCAACTATATTAAGGGAAGCACCAATGAAAGGTGTGCCACCCACGTGGGTAATTCCATCCATTACAGTATGTAACCAATCCAAAACGTTTAATGCATCTTTGTATCTCATGTGGAGTTGTCGGCATGCATCCACTTAATGGTTTAACACATCTTCATTCTCTGATATTTTGATGCGAAAATTTACTGCGCTTAATGTTATCGTAGCATCCGCAATAACATCATTCTGCATATTAGTATGAACAAGGTTGATCCAGCCTCAATCACATCAACCAAACAGCACGATATTTTCTTCTGCGTTTCCTCAAATACAATGTGAGAATGAAATGTGCTTATCACCTACTATGTCTCCACTGCCTGTAACAATGGTATCAGTATGCGATAAATTTACAATCGCATGACTTGGGGCCACTGTACTTTTTTTCCACGTGAACTATGATCAACATATCAACAGGGTAATGTATACATATCATACCTCAATCATGCCCTCTCTACGACAATACGGAAAGAACTTGATTAGTAACGATGGCTTCAACTCGCATTGAAAACGTCGCAACACGCCCTTGAGGGACCATAAAGCGTTCAGATGTCGTTTATAGATG
Source organism: Megalonaias nervosa (assembly GCA_016617855.1). Classification (NCBI taxonomy): domain Eukaryota; kingdom Metazoa; phylum Mollusca; class Bivalvia; order Unionida; family Unionidae; genus Megalonaias; species Megalonaias nervosa. The sequence goes on along the minus strand of JAECUM010018501.1, from coordinate 3,791 downwards.
CGGGTTCAACTACTCGTCTGTATTTGCTTGTGTTGTATTTATTGTTCTGGGCTTATAACGTTGTTCAAGTTCTGAAACACTAGTTTTAAGTCAGTCATCTTCATCTTCTGTATTGAGATTATTGGCTTCAGGAGTAGTAGATACTTGATTAGACATGCGTTCTAGTTCTGTCGTTTTACTAATACCGTTCAATGCTTGTATGTTGATTCTGTCGACTCGTTCAAACTAATATGTGTAGATTCCATACGGCCCGACAAAGCATGACCTTCCCATACAATCCAGGTCTTCACAGACTCAATTTTTGGCCGAATTTTTCAATTTTTATATGCTTTTACCATCCATAGCTTTATACCAACACAGAAAGAAATATCAATGCAGTTCTGCTCATTTATTGTTCCACGATCTTCTGGTGTTGAGCAGGCGTGGTCAGTGGCCAACTAGGGTCTTTAATATCAGCAATAGATGTTGGAGATGGCTTAATGTTTCAAACCCGTAAACAACCTATTATAGTTACATAGATGGGCTGCGGTTACTGGAGGTGGTGATCGGATGGAGTTTACATCCGCAATAATTTAAAGGGGTAAATTATTGCCTGCTGTTAGTATAGCTTTATTATATCCTTCATATGATCCTATTTGTAACTCCATATTCGATGGCATCACGTAAAAGCCTCTTCGGACAAACTAATCCAACTTGCTCTTTCCATATCCAAGGATTTCCTGATATTTACGGACTGATTCTGGAGCGTCTTCTGCGTGTAATGTTTTGGCTTCATCATCTGCAATAAATTGCTTTGTGCGTCCAAGCTTTTCCTGATCCAACCATTGGCGTCATTATCTGTGACCGCGCTCCCAAAGTAGCCAAAACATACCAGTTTTTTTGACATCTTCCACAGAATGTACGAGTGGCAATGGGGTGTATTTATCAAAGATGTACAGGAACTTTTTCCTAAACAATATTCCATCTGGTACATCCATATCAATATTTACAAATATCTGGCAGCTGCGATTTTGTTTTCGTCATTGCTATACTAAAAATAATCAACAGTCCTGTATTTTACATCGCCATTGTATCGATACTCTTGCGGCAAACGTTTTTGTAACGACGGACCCTCAGAGGTTGGTTGTTCGCTTACGACAGGCTCTGGATTCAGTTTTGGCCTCTCACCCAATTCAATATTGTCTTCATACTGACAAGCGGAACACAGTGTTGAAATCTGTATTCTAAGAAAGCCATGATTAACAGTACCCTATGTCAATGACTTTCTGACTGTTTATAGTAGTTATGTGTAACTAATGCGATAGTCTCGTCAATGTCGGGGGTCCATTACGCAGAGCAGAAAACCAGCTAATAATTGTGGGCCCTCTGGTAAATATTTGAAACGTTGACCAGATAACTGCAAAGGTGTGGCTTTACGTTAGTCTTACGCTCTATCCATGATTCTATCATCAGAATCTTTAAATTTATAATAGCTTTTCCGGAAGGAAAGGTATCCGAAACAATATGTTGCAGGAGTAGTTAACGTAACGACCACTCGCGTTTTTTAGATTTTGTTGCGGCATCCTGATCATTAACTGGATCTGAGACACGCAAAATTCTGTTGCTGGATAAGGATAGTGGAGTTAATATGTTTACAAGAATTTGACTTGCAGACAACAAGGATGTAGAAATGCAACCAGGTGGTGTTGATGCTACCACCTGTTACTCCACAGACAGATCCTCCAAGGATTTGTGTGCTTATATAATAGACTTCTTTGCGCCGAATAGCAGCACAACCACTCGGGATTGGCAGCGACTGAAGTCATATTTCCAATATATGCCCACTAATTCCTGGAAAATTCCAGATTTCCAGTCATTTTATCCCCAGTCCTCTGAACGCCCGATACAATGTTAGTCTACGACTTTGTCACGGCATCCGCATCGTTAATCGGAACAGACAAATAGTGGACACCGTGATTGTGCATGGATAAACCTCCGTTCATAAAACACTCTTGCTCTTTAAAAAAATTTGGTTCATGATACGGTCCCATGAAACTCATAGCTATATTTCGAGAACCGCCTTGTAGTCATGCAGATTTACAGGATTTCTCGTGTATTCCTTCCAATCTTCATTTTCTCCAGTATACATTTGATGTGATTTCTCTAAAATTCCCATATACCTCCGGCACGATGAACCTATCATGCAGTAATGTGCTGTGAATGACGTACAGCAGATTGTTATCTGACCGACATGAATAAACAACATCTGAATATTAATAAGCCCCAGGTGGATTTCTCCGGTTGCGGACATGCTTGGAAATGTTCCAACCGGTAGTTCTTAGCGCGGGGATGTACATATTTTCATTTGTCCGCGATGTGACTCTGTCTTTTTCGTCAGAGTACACAAAGCTAATCTGGGATAATGATTCTGTCGAGTCTGTTATTTCCTTACATCGACATGGAAGTGGAGATCAGTGTTGGAAGGTTTGTATGATATCATGACATCTTGTACATGTACTTTTAGTGTTGATAAACAACATATTAGCATTCAGAAATAATAATAATAATAATAATAATAATAATAATAATAATAATAATAATCCCCAATGGTTTAAAAAAAAAAAAACACACACACACAGCCAAGCAAATGAAAAATATCTCTTAGAAATTGGTTTTATACTTAAACTTTGTTTTAAAATGTGTTTTATCTTATTTTGCACTAAACCAATTTAAACGAGTTCTTCTTAAGTTTTAATACTATTTGTCAAATCATGTTTAGATGTATATACAGTTTAGCTATCAAACCATGTTTTGACGTACATAGTGTAAATAAACTGTAACTACAATCAGTGGAACATATCCAACATGGCGGCAGTGTGTAAACAAAGTTATTTAAGTAACAGAAAACAAACGGTACTTTTGCACGATACTTATTCGCGGGAAATGATTATAAATGCTGGTGTGCCGCAAGGATCTGTGCTTGGGACACTCTTGTTTTTTATCTTGTAAACTATATTGCTGATGGTATGAGATCTCTCACTCGTCTTTTTGCAGATGACTCATCTCTGTATTATTCATTCCCTTATTGTGCTGAGATAGAGCTTTTCGTGAATAATGATCTAATAAAACGTTTAAAATTTAAATAATATTATTCGATTGGTTTGGTATTGAATTAGCATCATTCGATTGGTTTGGTATTTTAATTATTTAAATTAGCATCATTCGATTGGTTTGGTATTGAATTAAATTAGCATCATTCGATGGTTTGGTATTTAATTAAATTAGCATCATTCGATGGTTTGGTATTTAATTAAATTAGCATTATTCAATGGTTTGGTATTTTAATTAAATTAGCATTATTCTAATGTTTGGTATATCAATTAAAATAACATTTTTCTATAGTTTTGTATTTTAAGTAAAATAACATTATTCTATGGTTTAGGATTTTAATTAAAATAACATTATTCACTTGTCTGATATTTTAATTAAAATAATACTATTCAGTAGGTTTTGGTTTTTTAATAACAACAACATTATTCTCTAGTTTGGCAGTTTAATTAAAATAACATTATTCAGTTTTTTGATATTTTAATTAAAATAATACTATTCAGTAGGTTTTGGATTTTTATAACAATATTATTCTCTAGTTTGGCAGTTTAATTAAAATAACATTATTCAGTTTTTTGATATTTTAATTAAAATAATACTATTCAGTAGGTTTTGGATTTTTATAACAATATTATTCTCTAGTTTGGCAGTTTAATTAAAATAACATTATTCAGTTTTTTGATATTTTAATTAAAATAATACTA
>JAECUM010018498.1:35000-51155 GCA_016617855.1 Megalonaias nervosa | reverse complement strand
TTTTTTTTTTGTCGGGTGCGGGTTCAAACGACGAGACTGTCCTTTTTCCATTTCCTTTTCGGACATCTTTTTGCGTTCAGGAGCACAAAAACACTGATACCCATCGTTTGCTCAGGTCTTTCTTATAGTGGTGGTATGCGTCGCCACTGATTGTCGGTCCGTCGTATCATCTTCATGGCAGGCATCACTCGATGTTGAGGGGTTCGCAACGGACTAAATCGGGTCAGATCTTGTTTGGATAAATCCAATAAACTCTGTAACATACGCGATCTCTCTTGGACTTTGATTTTGGGGGCAGGTACTTTGTTAGCAGCTTCCGCAGCAGCTAAAGAGTAGGAGGATAGTATCACCGCTGGAGGAGAAGTTCCTGGAGACACGGGTTTCCAATTTTCATCAAATTGGGAAAGACGTGTGTCAAATTGGGTTTGGCTGGCATCACAAGCAACGGAGAAGTGGAAGAACCTGAGGCTACTGGAGACGCGGTCACCGTCGCTGCAGGTTGTGGCTTAGGGATGTAAGGTTGCGTTCTGGCCGCAGTGCCTCTCTTGCGGGTAGAAGGTGATTTCTGGATCATTTCTTGGGACCTTTCTTTTTCTGGGGCTGTGACCTGGTCTTGACACCACTACTCTTTTTCTTCTGGGTATGTTTGGGTCGGAGAATGGCTTTTTTCTTGGGGATGAGTTTTGGGGCATTGGCATCCAATTTTAAGAGGGAGCGAATGATGACACCTCCTGGAGAACCGCTACCTCCAGGTTTCAAAATGATTTGCTTTTTGGGTTGAGTGTCGATGCTTGGATCTGACAGTTGCGTCAAGGCTACTTTGTTTCTCTTAAAAAAGCGTTTGGTTTGATGAGGGATGTGAATGATGCCTTGAAGTAATTGACGTGCTGTCACCATAAACCATCGTATGACTTCTCTGAGACGGGCTTCGAAGACACGAGCACGTATTTGTCGATTTTTTTCACAACTGATGTCGTACAAGGCACGAATCAATTTGACGGGAAGATGAGACTGAAGGGACGTCATGTTGATGATATGTGAGACAGACTAAAAATGTTCGAGTTTTTCATAGAATTTTTTAAAGTCATCGGAGAAGTGTACACGACAGGCCCTCCGTCTTGGCACCAGTGAAACAGATGGATACGAAAATAATCGGGGGTGGTGGGTTTTAAATCCACGAGTAAATAGGCGTGAGGGGTTTGAGTGGCATCGTCGTGCGCATGAGTAAGCCAAGGAGTTCATTACTGTTTGGCTAACACCTGCACTTGCGATTTATCTCTAGGGCTTTTAAACAAGACCACGTAATAAGCATTGAGACTGGTGGTGCGATGGGCTTTACTTTGTAAATGACACTGGCATTACGATGATGTCGCGTAAACCACAGTTTAATTTCTTCTTCGTCTTCTAATAACATGTTGAAGATGACCAAATGGGTTTGACTGGGATTAGACACGATCCCGTCGTCTTGGCCAGGAATGCCTTCGACAAAGACGATGGAATTTCCTTGCCTTTCTCGCAGGAGACTGTACGCCGATTGCCACTCTTTGTAACACCACACGATACGTTGAGGTGGCCGATCAATCAAATTATTTTTATGTTCGATCACACGTTTGACAAATTCTGTTTTGCCTGAACCGCTGGGTCCAGCATTTAACATGTTAAATGAATGGCAAAGATACAAGGCCTCCCAACTAGTACAATCTAACTTTTCGTCGATGACTTTGAAAGTGGAGAAAGAGGTAGCCGAGACAGCAGAGGTAGCCATAGTGCAGGCAATGTCACTTTTGAAACGAACATAGACAAGACACGAGTTTTTATACCTTTTCAGGACGCGTTTATTTAAAAAAAAATTAAAATTGAACACGAAAGACAAAAATACATAAAATTCAAATGGTTAAGAACATCGATAAAATACACATCAAAACGATCAGAGTGGAATATAAACAAGTGACTGTACAACATTGTTTGTGACAAGGATGTGGTGTACTAGGGACACTGGGTAATATTCTTAGGGTCGCTACACTTGGCACAGTCTTACAGGTGTCCTCCCGGAATGAAATTTTGGGGGTATCCATATCAACGACGGTCCTGTCCTGAATGGAATGGTTTTCCTCTGTGTCGGGTTCTTCTGACACTGCGGTTAACACAGGTTTAAAAGTTACTTTTTTCACTGAACGTTTGAGTTCATGATCACAGATCTTTTACATAGTTTGCCACTTCCTTTGTCCAAGCCTCGACACCAAAACTTTTCCAGTCACGTACATCTTGCCAGTGAGGGTGTAAGTCACAAGCTACACACACATCGTCGTAAACATCTTCAGTGACTAAAAGTTGGCGAATCTTTTTTCCCGTAGAGGTACAGAAGTATTGAGATGAAAGCGCAAGGCATTTAACAGAATGAGTCTCTCGTGTACATTTAGAGGTACCACCCTCATGTTTTTGGTGGTAGATACTGTTCGTAAAGAGTCCGCAAGGAATCGGCTGGTAAACGAAATCCCAGAAAGGAAGTCACTAAGACACACACCACACGTCGACCCCAATTCGATGGACGCAAATTCTCGTAAAAAGTGTAGGTAATCCTCCACGGTCTGAATAGTGTCATTGACTTCCTTCCACGGAATCTGTTGTGTCACAACTGATAAAGGTCGTGGCATGGTATGAAGGTTTTATACCCTCTTTTGTTGAAGGTAATGAATGTACTTTTTGAACAGAAGCGGTTTTATTTGAGTACCGTACCAAACTTATTTAGTCACTAACTCACATACCTCACGCCGCTCAGAAGTTTCCTCTTGAACCAAGATTTTTTCGTGTAAAAGATTTTGGTAATCCTCTAACTCTTCCGTTGGAATTAAGTGTACCTTGTAAGTAAAATTAGTGGCATCCAAAAATTTATGAATCTCACGTGATTCGTCAATGTCTGACAGTTTGAACACTTTGAAATGAATTTATCCTCTGACGCCATTCAGGTACCTGTGGTTCCAACATCGGTGGCGTAAAAGATGCAATTGTTCTTTGCGTTTCACTTGTATTTTGACAAACGCTTGGAAAATGCCTTCTCTCAGTTCCAGAGGTAGATTCTGAATGTACTCTTCTAAACTAGACATTCATAGCAATGTCTTTCTTTTCGGAGGTAATAGATACTTTTTGCACACAACTGATCGTACTCCATTGGCGTATCCAGATTGTTTAGTCACTAGATAACACCACACACAACGCACATAATTTTCCTCTGCTGGCAATATTTGTTCGTGTAAAAGATTTTGGTAATCCTCTTAGTCTTCCTTTGGAATTCTTTGTAGTATGGTCAGTAAGTAGAATGTGTAGCAACTAAAGTCTTCTGGTTCTTGCGTAGCTGATCAATGTCTGACCATTGGAACGCTTTCAAATGAATCAGTCCTCTTATAGCATTCAGGTACCAGTGGTTAAAATATTGCTGACGTAAAGGATGCAATCCTTTCTTGCGTTTCACTTGTATTTTGAAAACTCATGGTAAATGCGTTCTCTCAACTCCACAGGCAAACCACGAATGTTCTCTTGTAAAGCATCCATGAATAGATTACTGGGGTCGTCCCACTAAAAATAGGTACTGACAGTGCGGAGACCAACGAGCATGTTCTAGGAAAGCCGAGTCTGTCTTCTCCCACTCGTGAAGTGACAGACCGCAACAAAAGCACATGACTTTATCACCTTCGCCCAAATAGATAAATCCGGCTCTGGATAATTCGTCAGGGGTAGGTCCTCCCAGATATTTAGGCTATTTTCCTTGAAAGGTTTGGAAACGACTTTCAAAGTCGCAGTATTCAGACAAACACACAGGGAACGAATATTCTTCTTTCACAGGTTCATTTAGATAAGAGTACGGTTAAATCCGAAGTAGTTTGCTCAGGCATGGATGACATCCGTAGGGTGGTAAGGCGCATGGTTTCACGTTGAGGATGACATTAAGAATGAAAACCAGTAAAGAGTCCAAGATAACGAGTGGCATCGCTTTCGCATCAGTCAGGTTTGACACGCACATCATCACTTTCCATGGTAGGTGTAGTAGTAACAGTAGTCATAGCAAACTTCCCATGATGTCCTGCTGAATCACTGATGTCACAATGTTCGACATCCCTGCATTTGCAAAGCACAGTATCGAACTCCACTTGAGAAACATCGAACTTGAATTGTGTCTGTTTGAAAGGATTCATCTTTCTCGCTTGGCAATTGTAATCACAATGAACTATCGGTCTTGGACTTTTTCCCTTTTTATATGCTGACCAATATCGACGTGTCCGTACGGTAATGTGAAGTGGTTGGGAAGTCGCACTCGCTTCTGGTACACGATTTGATATACTTTTCCAAAGGTCGACTGACGATTTGGTGTGTGGCTAAACGTACAATCTTGTGAGGCTCGTATGTGGTCACTTTAAAATGTTGATCCTCTCCAGACTGCAAGGCTTCTTTCAATACCCCCAAGTTCACCACTTGAATGGTGCGGTAATTTAGAGTCCATCCTTTCACTTTACACTCTGTGTGCACTTCTCCTTGGGGGTCCCGATATTAGTAGCCGTAATTTTTGGGACCGCCACTATGAAAACGTAGAATCTTGTCGTCGGGATGCTAGTCCGTCCAGGCTCCTAAATGGTCTCCTTCGATGTCAGGGTGTCGGTGACCAAGGTGATCGATGTATATGCAACCATCCGTGTCAAAGTACAGCACACGATCTCCTAACTGGTGTATCGCTTCGTACAATTTTAAGAGAGCATGGGCTGTCACGTAGGATGCAATAATGACATTTCCAAATTCGTTGATCTGTACAAAGTTCAGTTCTTCTCCGTAATTGACCAGGATCAAGTTTTCACAAAGGGCGTCCACGTGTTTCATGTATTTGGTTTTGTCGTGAATCATCTGGAAGTAGCGAGAAGGTTCTGTCAAATACTCGTCTTGGGTAAGCACGGTCGTTGTGCCATTTTGCTCCACAAGCAAATCAACATCACTTTGGCAAACGATCATCAACCTTCGTTTTTCTCGATGTGATCTAAAGTATTTCTCTTTGAATTTCGTTTGGTCTTCGGGAGTGTGGCACAAGGAAGGATAGCCGCTGACTTCTTGTTTCAGTTTCAAAAAGGCATCCACGTAGTCTGCGAAAATGCCTTTCTGAGTCTCGTCGCCCTTGTGGTACTGTTCTCTCTTGGGAAAGTGGTAAATTTCGTACACTTCTAACAGTTGGTATCCCAGGTCCAGAGCTTTAAACAATTCCACGCTGACCCACGTTTCCGTCAAGGCTCGCTCTTCCTGATTGTGCTGACAAGGTTGGTCTTGGTACAGCACAAGGGAAACATCAGTTTTCCTTGGCAATGGTGAGGTAAAACGGGATGGTACAAGTCCGTGGGAGGCAAGACTTTGTATTGAATCAATCCTTCGTATTGTCGAATGTTGTCCAGGTCGATGTGTCGGTGCCCTGCGGAAAAGTGACAATATGTGCACACGTAAGGATACAGCGACCACACGTCCAAGTATTTGATTTCTTCTCCTTTCTCCTCGCCAGTGTGTGGTACATCAAACAGTTGGCATTCGTCCGCCCTCCATACAAACTATCCCTCGGGTTCAGAGGGTCCACCAGCTTGTGATGCGCTTAAATTCGGGATCGGTTTGCAAACGGTGATCGTACTCGTGTTCCAACATTTCCGGCACTTGGTATCCTTGTTGTTCTAACTTTAAGCGCCGGTGAGAAGTGGTGTCGTACAAGTCTTCCATGGTACGTTGTAAAAACTGATTTTGTGTGTATCGTTGAGGCTAGGAGATCTGACATCCGTGAAATAAGCAACTGTTAAACTCGTACACGATCTTAGGGTTTTCTAAGTCCCAACCATCCACGGAATTCATTCCGATGGTCTTTTCACCTCCTCCGTTTCGGGTGTGTTGGATTCTTTGTCTTCCTTGTCGCACAAGTAATGTAGCCAGCGTAGAGCTTTGACCGAGTATTGACGTTTGACAAACCTGGTTGTTTGATGATGAATGACAGCCAAGGTCTTTTTGGGCATGAATCGGTTACGGTACACTAAGGAACACGCTTTGGCAATGGTGCAGGCTTTTTACAAAGGATCGATCCCTCCGTGCTCCATGAACAATTCTCGAAATTCTCCACAGCATCGCCGTAAAATGTCCACGTCGGAACGACAATACTTTAATATTTCTTCCTGAAAGTCGAAGGGGTCTGAGGCGTGAGTTTGGTATCAAGCGTAGAAAGCTTCTCGTTGTTCGGTGTGCATGTTGTAGTGAGCATCAGGCAAATGGGGTAGAACGGCGTGTTAATTGCGGAAATAGCCTTTGGCCATTTCTGTCATTCCAAATGTTTTAGGCATTCGACTCAAAGGCATGGCCAAGTAACTCATCGAATCTTTAAACTGCACTTATCCCACTTGCATGGAAATGAACTTGGCTCCGTTCAAGATGACTTTCGGACGTTCGGTGCTTTGTTCCGTATAGTATTTCAGAAGAAACTGTCCATCGTATCCCGGGAAATTGTGAGCCATCACCGTGGCATAGCGATGGCAATCTACGTAACGTTCGATGTCCTCTTGACTCCACGTTTCGTCGATGGAGGTCTAAGATCCATTAGGCAAAATCGGTCGGCGTGTTAGGTCCCCGAAAGATTTTTACACGTCCTCCAGGAATCTTGCTGCAGTGAGGGCAAAGACTAAAGATAGGCTCTTGGATTCACTTCTCGCACGTTTGATGAGCCACGCAGAAATTAGGAATGTGAATGCCGGTCTCTTGCATGCATTCGAAACCGAAAAAGATCATATTTCCTTTCTTCTTCTGGTCATCTTCTTCTTCCTCCTGTTGGGGTTGGTATTTTTGAATCAAGCATTCGTGTTCCAAGTCCAGACTTTGGAGACAAATGTGACATCGTTTCTTTCCTGAACATACGTGCGCCTTGGTACTATTGGTACGCATGTCTTGTCCATAAGTCGGGCACAATCTCAAGAGTTGACAAGCACTTTTCTGCTGTGAACCTTGCGTCTTGAGATGTTGTTGGTAACAGGTTGGACTGACAAATGTTCGCTGACAAGCTGGGCAATGCACTCGTTTTTGTCCTTCGTCAAGACAGGGTTTAGAGGCCAAACATCCCTCACATTTCGATACACAATGCTTGTGTCGCTCTCGATTGTTATAGCCATAGTCACATTTCTTACAATAGTAACCGTATCCCAGGAATCCAGTGATTCTGATAACGGCATCGAAATGTTCATCGTGATGATAGACGTGAATTTATTTTCCGTCTTTGAAATCTTTGCCTCGACACAACAAAGGTCCGCGCACTTCTTGAGGGTGCACTTTCAAGGTGTATCGTGGAGCCAAGACGTCTTGCAGTTTTTGCATTTCAGGAATGCCACAGGGTGTGTCTTTGGACAGGCCAGCTTGCTGTAACAGGAGTTCTGCTTGTCTTTGTTGTTTGGCTCGGGTCGATTTTTTAATAGTTTTCCAGGCTCTTTTCCGTTCTGCCGTGTCGTTTTTGTCAGCATACGTTCGCCCCACCACGATGGCATGGGCTACCAATAACACTTTTTTGAGTTGTCCGGTTCCTTTGGGAAGAGAAACGGGGCATTAGGCCTCTGAATGTCCACAACGTCAAAGTAAGACAAAGCGTAGAAAGAGACAAAGGTCAGGATACCTGTTATCATTGTCAAGAGAAAGGACACTTGTCTTCAGACTGCCCTAAGAAAAACGAGAACCGAACCGAGAAACAAGAGGAGCAGGAGTAGAGGGCTTCCGAACATGAAGAAGAACCCTGCGAAAAGGAGGAAGAACCCAGGCCCACCCAGAAAGAGAAGAAAAGAAGACGGGTAAAATGTAAAGAAGAAGAAGAGGAGGAAAAATCAGTGAAAGTAAAGAAATTAAAAAAAAAGTAGAGTGAAAGGAAAGTAGAAGCTAATGAAATTTTTAAAGTGATGTGTTGTGAAATAGGATTGTAAATTTTGACAGAGAATATACCACAGAGAAAAACGTAAGTGTCTCTTAGTTTAGATTTTTATAATCATAATAAGGACCTACACTCACGCACTCACACACTTACATCATGGGAAAAAATCGATTTGAGTTTCATTTGATTTTGGCAAACGCTGAGTAGTCTCTTTGCGAGAGAAGTGGCCCTGAAAAGGACCGTTGGGTGTTTTTTGAAAAAAACAAACTCAGGAGCGGGAGGTAATGAGCTTTAACTGCCTTATCCCTTTGTCACGGCCAAGACCTACTTCTGGACCTGCTACTGTCGATGATTTGGTAGAAATCACTAGTGTTTGTATCTCAGGCGTAGTAGGCGTGTTTGGCCTGAGAAGGTTTTTTTCTCTTGGGTCATATTAAAGAAGTCTGATACATTTGTTTCAGACTCCTCAGCTCTGCAAAAATGTCTAAAAGTACCGTCACCGTATGACTTTCACTGTCCTCCTTCTCTCCTAGACCTTGTTTCTTCTCTGCTTCTTCTTCTTCCTGTCGTTTTCTTCTTGCCTCTTCTTCTTTTCGCTGTTGCTGTTGAATGAGAAAGTCTTGTTCTGCTTCTTAATGCTGTTGCAAAAATTTCTCCAATTCTTCTTTCTGTCTCTGTTTAAAATCTTCGACGTACGGTAAGGAAGGAGAAGGTGGCAAAGGTGCTGGTACCGGAACAAATTCTAGCGAAGAGAGAAAATCCACTAAATCCCAGTTAAAATCGTTCTCTTCTGGAAGTAGGACTGTGGTTGTTTTAGTAGCCGCTGCTATGCCATCACTCCTTGTCTCCACGGCCGGTGCACCCGTAGTTTCCGTCATGTTCTAACAATGTCACATCGATTCACTGCCCACAGACGCTAGCGCACATATATAGGGACTGTGACGTCACAAACAGTTCTCTTCGGATTGGAAGACAGTCGCCGCACTGTGATTGAATTTAGTAACGTGTGTTAGGATTGGTGAAAGAATCCGTTTCGATCCGCTCTTCCACTTAAATAACTGCGGTTCACCTCATTCCATTCACCTGTTCTCGTCACAAGATGTGGACTAACGTAGAATCGTCTACCCTCATATCGTCGATGCTGTTCAACCCAGATTATCCCATGTATGTCAGATCATCATGGGCAATTACCAAGGTCACAGAGACGGCCCTTTTGGAAACGAAGGATCAAAGAGGAGAGACCAGGCTGTCTGAAGCGAGTCTTAATCTAAGGTCCAGATGTCAGACGAAGTTTGAGGAAGAGAAGAAGATCAGTGCGATGCACTCTATGTTAACTGAATGGTATTATAAAAAAAACAAAAAACAATGGCCCTTTTCAGGGTCCCTCAACTATCTCGAAAAGATGCATATTCTCTCTTGCCAAATTTTTTTTTAGTCGATTGTATAAATTGTTTGTTTGATAGATTTATGTCGATAAATTTATGTATGTCTGTATCTCTGTCTCTAACCCTGTCTCTAACCACTTTTCTGTATCTATGTCTATATTTGTCATTAGAGTAGCGTGTATTCAGCTCAACCCCTGCAACATTGTTCCGCCCGATTGCAACATTGTTGCCATTGTTTCCCAAGTGTCCGGTACCGTGACGTCACCCCTCTCCAATTATTATTGTCCGTAGACAGGCCCAATACATTGTCGCTATACATTCCCTATGTTAAATTTCCATTGTCCGTGTATAGTCCCACTCCTGTTCAATTCCCCTTGTCCGTAGACAGACCCAATACATTGTCGCTATACATTCCCTATGTTAAATTTCCCTTGTTCGTATATAGCCCCACTCCTGTTCAATTCCCTTTGTCCGTATAGGGCCGTGGCACGTTTTATCATGGAAGTACCATTGTCCGTATAAATTTTGTCTGTATAGGGTCGCGACACTTTTTAACATGGAAGTCCCATTGTCCGTATATCGTCCCCATTCACTACTGATGAATATTATGGGTTATTTTCTCCTGAGCATTGACAAAATATTTTATTTCGGAATCGAAATTCTGTGATTAGTCGTGTCAAAATATAATTTATCACCATGATTTCCTTCAATAATTTTATTATTTATACGTCCTACTGACATAATAAGTATAGTTTCGATTTTGACTAAACATCTTAAATTCGAATGAGTACCTAACTTCAAACATTTAATCAGATCCATGTACAATTTTACGACGTTTTGATTTATACCGATCTCCTGTTTTCAATATTTGGTCACGAATCAAAGACTACTGAGCGCCAAACCCCTAGAACAGAGCGTTTGGCAACGGTCTTCGGTCCGGGCATCGCGTTTTGACCACGGATATAAGTAAAGGGATCGGTACGATAACGTACCTTTCTCTATGTTTCCGTCCAATCCCTTTAGGTAACGGGCTTCGAGTTATGGTTACCCTTTTAGGCTGTGGGACCGAGTCAAATCCGTTCCCGATGTTCCCGTTCAACCCCTGCGGTGAACCAGCTGGTGGTGAGTCGGGCATATCTAAAATACCTACAGTGACACCGTGGACAAATTTTCCGTGGTTCTATGGGTCGACGGACTTAAAAGTCCTCATCTGGCCTCGTTATCGAAGAAAGGGGACCGCCACTAGTCATCTCCTGCGTTAAAAAGAAATCGTCAATCCCTTACTAAATGGATAGAGGAAGAATAGATTAGTCCCACTTTTCCCCCGTGAGCGGAGCCTGGTAGACATCAGCCCATAATAAACAAGCATACATTTCCTTGCTCAATGAGGAACATCTGACAGAAAAGTCCTGCCACCCGCTGAGAGCAAAGACAGGACGATGAACTATTAGTTCTGGTTGATAGATATGAATTCAAGTACCAGTTACATTGGAACTATATCCTCTTTTGGGTCTTCCATTTTCTTCTCATGCTACGGGTCAGGTGACGTAGTTGAAAGAAGTGTAGACCTTTGGCAGAGGCAGTAAACGATGTTTCCCGCCTCTTTCCCTCTGTGTCCATAATCCTCAGGATCATTGGAAGTAACGATCCCCTCCAGTGTGTCAACACTCTCCGACGCACATCCTAAATCGACCCTTCTGTTGCTCCCTGACTAAATAATGCTGAAGAAGTTAACCCAGAAGTTGTCTCGAAGTCAAAAGTCAGACAGACAGCAGAAGTTGTGGTCTCTCCATCCTAATACACTTCGGACCCTGGTTTCAGCCTCCATTTATAGGGCCCATTAAAAAACACTGCCATGTAGATGCTTCCCAATGGGGATTTAAGTAGGAAAATGGGTCCGTCTCCCCGTTTAGTCGATCGAACCTTTGGAGCTTATGGTTCCTGCACCAATTAGCATAGCCTCAGATGCCGATCTTTTGTCAGCTGCATTATTTAATCTATTTAAGGAGCAATTATTGGCTACGGCTGCATTTCAGAAATTGTTGGAGGCTTTATCCTTGACATCGAAACATTCTCTATCGATGTCCATGGTACTCTCTGATCAGCTTCTTCACCTCCCTAGGGATATCACCTTGGAGACATCAAAGGTTATTGGTGTACGACATAAGCCTTTTGCGGATCACCCTCGTGAAGCAAGGAGGTTATTTGAAGGACAAATACCTTCAATGATCTCACAAGATTTGAGGGCTCAGCAACACCGGTCCCAGAATGCATCATCGGGCCTTGCTAAGCCAGCAAAGAAACGCCCCCTATTCCAGAAGGTTCACCTCCAGCACGTTTTAAGCAGTCGAACCAACATAACTATCAGACCTAGTTTAAAACTCATTCCTGCCCGTCTTCCTTAGGACATGGTGGCCGGAGGGGCTAGGGAAGAAAGCATAAGGACTTTTCCTCAGTCCCCAATGGGGAAGGCAAATGTCACACTCCTCCGGCTAAGCCCCTTTCTTGTCAGCTTCCTAGTATGTGCCAGATTGAGTCTTGTGGATCTCACGAACGATACGTGTTTCCTTTCCATTGTATAGAAGGGTTCGCCTCCTGGATCTTTCACCTCTTTCAAGGACCACCTTTGGTTCCAACAGTCACAACTTGTATCTCTACGGTACGATGTTTACACCTTTGTTAGGAATGGAGCAGCACAGAGGCTGACGAACATCCAATGTCCTAGATTTTACTCCCGGATCTTCCTAGTTTCAAAAATAGGGAAACGTTTCGACGTTCCTTCCCCATTGAACAAGTTTTTCTTTCTTTTTTCTGAAAGAGTTTTTCAAGATAGAGTCAGGAATGTCATCAAGTCGAACGGCTGTACGGGCTCCAAAGATCTCAGGATGGCCCTCATAACATCCCATTTTCGCAGCTGACAAGAGAAATTGCTGTAGTTTTGTCAGGTACAGGAGATCTTTGAATTTTAGTCTCTTCCTTAGGATCTAGTGTGCGCTTTAAGAGCCTTAACCAGGGTGATTGATGTAATAGAGTCTCATTGATGGTCTCCATGACTCATGATAATAATACTGAAAATAATATTAAAAAATGATACCAGACGTAGAGCTTGATTTAAAAATGTTTATCAATTAACCAGTTGTTTACCTTTTTCGTTTCAATAGCAGATGGATGACTCGTTCAGTATCTTGAAACATGCGGTTGTCTACTGTTTTAATTTGGGTGTCAACGTCCGTAATTATAAAGCAATCAGCGCCGATTGTTCTCCAGGTCATTACAAAGCTGATTTTTCATTCTCGATTCTTCGTTGTTACATTGCAACAGTGCTGAAGTACAGTAAGCTAAATGGATGAATATGAACTATCCCACAGCCATGTTTTTATTGCATGTAAAGTAGCTGCCAAGCAAATTCTTTCCCCATTATAATACAGGGAAGATTTTGAGCCTGTAATTTGTTAAATGGAGCATCAAAGTATTTTCAAAATTTCAATAGGGAGAAAGAGCTGTAAAAATGTCCACTTTCAAGACCTATAAAAACTGCGTAGATATTGTCCTACAATTTAATGAAAAGTGTAAAGATGATATGGTTTGTTGGTGGTGGGTTGGGTGGTGTAAAACTACGTAGTTAGAAGCTAAAATGATAGTTTTCTTTTTTTGTATGAAACTTGTTCCCGAACTAATCTGAAAATATAGCTTTGTTGCCCGACAAAAGTTTACGTAGGCAACTTGTTTTATAGATGCCGTCAACTGAAGGTGATAAACCCTATTGCCGAGTGTAGCAGTTCTCGCGATTTCAAAGATAAATAGTTCATGTTAGATTCAGAAACTGGACACACGGCAAAGTGTAACACGACATACTTTCCTCGGTATTAAACCACATTGCTGCATAGTAATGTTTATATAGACCTAGTCGTGTAAAAATAACGCATAATTATATGTAACTTGTAGTTATGAATTCACTGTAGAGTTAACCAATCAACCAACCAACCAACCAACCCCTTTGTGGATAGTTGTTGTCTTGTATAATTGCTCAAGCAATGGTGGTAGATCTGGTAAATTAAATGAAAAATATATTTCTGAGTAACCGCTGTACTTTGATAATGAAGAATGAATTTGATTGAGTTTATTTGTACTAACACTGCTATATATAATTGATTTTAGACCAAGTAGAAACAATCTTGATACCCAAGAACAAATTCCTTCCTAGAAGGATGTTTTAGTTTTTAGCTTGGTAAAACATTTGATTGATTTAACTTAGTTATAAATTATGGAAATATTCATTTAAATCACAATGAGGAAATGGTTATTAATCATATCTTTTGAAGAACGTAATTCGTGTGAAATCTTAGAATAATTTGCAGCATTTGGTTCATTCTTGACAGTTTTTAAAAATAATATTTTAATCCTTTGAGCTGAACTTGTTGTGTAGACAGCTAAAATATAACTTTGTACTGACGTGTTCTGCTCCTGAACAACCCTGCCAGTAGTGCCTAAAAAACGTTACGAAGGTCTGAATTGGCCATAAATAGCATTTAATGATAAGACAATAACATAATTCTCCGTGTATTTTGGTAATAATAATAATAATAATAATAACAACAACAACAACAACAACAACAACAACAATAATAATAATAATAATAATAATAATAATGACATAATGCTAGTCCCATCATTATGATCTTCCCTACAATGAAGAGTTAGAATATTCATATTCTCTACTCATGTGTCTTTTTGTACCTGATGAACTGTTAATAAAGTTTTATAAACTTATTAATTACTGAATCTTGAGTTTTAATCTCTGACAACTTTCTTGGTGTCTTATTAATGGGTTGAAAGCAAAATGTACGAAATCTAAGACTTTGGTCTGGTATTCCCTTTATGTAGGCCACCAGCAACATTTAACTACCTCCTTGTATCCTGGTTTCTATAGCCCCCATGTCTTCTCAAATGAGTACACTGTACAAAGATAAAAATTAATGTATCAAATGTTCAAATGTCAACACAAAACAACATAAATAACTAGTTATCACAAATACAGAAAGATGTGACTAAATCACCACTTATATGTTCATAACAAATATGTGTTAACTCTTTCCCTGTACGTGGCCTGTTCGACACGTCGTAGAATCCAGTGTAGAAAAGCACAATGATATATACATGAATACATGTCATATTCATCGTCATTAAACATGTTGCGTTATATACTCGTCTGACAGTCACGATTATTGACGATCATGACATGCACGAGACGTCTACTGAATACCATCTTGTAAAGTATGCATCTGCTCGCTTATCTTACCTGATCAGCTTGTAAATTTATTAAAATTTGTATTTTTCTTAATTTGATTCATACTCTTGTTTTGCGGGAAGTGCCTTCTCACACACTAACGGAAATGCATACCACAACGAGAATAGTTCTTCGATTTGCAATTAAATTCAATATACATATTTTTAATGGATATGTATCATATTTATTTAAAATAAGTAGCTAATGGCAAGTACTTTTCATTGTCTGTAGTCAGGTATTAAGACCGATTAATACTAAGAAGTACATGCCGTGAAAGTTGAGATGAACAGCAGTAAAATCTAAACAAGCATATAAGCCATTTTAAAGTATGCATTTAGGAATGTTTTGTAATTCTCTTTGCTATTGTCAGCACCGACCACAACTGTACTTTCAACACGAAAAGTTTCATAGCTACCGGTTTACAGGTATTCGTCTAGTATGACTGTCAGTCAAGGAACCTGGCTGACGGGTAGAAGACCAATATGGCTGCCCCCATTACCTGGCATCATGATGTTTGCTACGTGCATTGAACCCAATACCCAATGTATACGAACAAATGTAACTCTCCTGGCATCTTGATTAGTCCTCATACAACAATATAATTACAATGCAATAGCTGAATACTATTCCAATGCCGTGATATATCGCGCGTAAAACACAGCATTCATTTGCTTTTTTTAGCTCATACAAATACATTTTCCGGGAACAGTTCGCTCCTGAACAGTGAGATGACAGTTGTTTTTTGGATTTTTTTTTTTAAGTTAATAGTATTTAACTTTAAACTTCTTACGTACTATACGTGATATCTGACTATATAACACTCACTCAGCCCTTAGGCCAATTCATACAACCAATTGCACTTAATTTGCTGAGTTAGACACGCCAAAATGTTTGTGTATGAACTATAGAAATATAAGGCAACATATCTGAACCACACCTTAGAAAGAGTAAAGAAATTAAAAAGGAATATGGTCAAGAAAAACTTTAAAAAACTGAGTCGACTCATTTTCGCCTAAACGTTCAATATTTGGAGAAAAATGATTTTTTTCAAGGGACTCCAAAACGGACGATGCATTAAACATTATTTTACAATTATTTTACGTTAGTTGTACAAAGTGTTCTTATGACTTAGATAGACAGCCAAAGATATGCAGTGAAGTGGTTCATGAAAACCAGACGCTCCAGGAAACTGTTGTGAATTGCACATGCTGGCGTCTGGGCTCCATCCAGGAATGCGAGGTTACGATTTGCATGTTACCACTTTACTATTCAGGCACTTTCGCATCTGTGATTGGTACCTGTATATGTATAGTATATTTCGGGCGTGTGTGTGTGTGTGTGTGTGTGTGTGTGTGTGTGTGATTTGGATTTTTAACGTAATTTTAACAATTTTTCAGCCATATCGCTACGATGTAGGCAGTATGGCTGTTTATAGTGATGTCAAGCACTGGAGCATCATGCCGCAGACATGTAGCATGATGTCCCACCCAGTAACATTATCATGACACCAGGCCGACCAGTCCTAACACTAACCTCTTAATGCTGAGAGCCTAGCGAGGCAGCTGTTAGTACCA
>JAECUM010018498.1:0-30000 GCA_016617855.1 Megalonaias nervosa | reverse complement strand
TGTACTCACGTAGCTATCTAAACAGCTGGAAATGTAACTATGTGTAACGTGTTGGGTCAATAATTTCCATTCTTCTGCATGCACGCTTCAGACCATTCCCTTTCTCTCAGATCGTAACAATCCTCTTTTCCTTTGTTCACCTTCATCTATGCAGAGCACTTTCCATTATGAGCGGGACATACAAGAAATCAATTACAAACAATGCGATCCAACGTTATGTACAACCTGTGTGAAATACATAAACCGCAACAGAAATAACGTGTTTGTTGCTGCAAATGTTTTTGTAATTCATTAAGAAATGATGTTTTAATGCATATTTTTGTGGTGGGAACATGGGAAATCTCACTGCGAGAACATGTCTGCAATAGTTTTGAAGAAACCTTAATAAAAAAGCAAGGATTTGATGGCGATCATCAATGTTGCTTTACTTTCAGTTGCCACGCATTGTACGTAGAATTGAATTAGTAGAATAGAATTACTGAATCCAGAAACGAAAAACTGCAAGAATTGTTTAAGATAGTCAAATGTATAAAGCCGACAGTTGACGAATTCAGGAATCCAGGCCGGTCTGCTGATATATAAATGGATTATTTATAAGATGAATCATATATGTAAACAAGTACGCAATCCATTCTCTTCGCCCTCTTTGATCTTGCTGCAGTGTTGATTTGCTGGTAAATTATCATCTTATTTCAACACCGCCGATGATTCAGTAGATGAATGCGTAGAATTTAGTTTCAATAAGTATCTCATATTTGCTTGTTCATATTCGCAGGGTTTTATCGTTTCCTGACTGCTTGGATGACAACATTGGATAACACATTAAAAATCATCAGAATCCAAGCATTAAAATAAGATCTCGAAAGGTTCTGCATGAAAAGACTCGTGTTTTAACTTACGTGGCTGATCTGTCGTTCAATACAGATGTTTAGTCTGTGTATTCGTACCGCACACATATAATTTTCGTATCGTATACCCATCATGGAACTACTTTTACCACTTGTAATTTTAAATAATGGCCTACTTATAAAATATCGGGAACTGTTTATTGCCATAGATTGTAAACTACCGTGTTATTTCGAAAATGTCTACACAGTTTTTAACTATAAACATTCAGTCATATTGGAAAGGTAATGGGATAGGTTGTACGATCTATTTGGATTCAGTTCACAGTTATTACTTCCGGGTCATGAATGTTATCCTAGTCTATTTTTAGAGCATTTTTTCCTCTCTAATTTTGATCATGATACACGAGTTATTATTAGGGTCCCACTTGTTACGTGGCGGTGGTTTGGTTTGGTTATCGTTATTTAGGAGATGATCGACCATAGTGATATTGTCCGGATCGAGTAATTAATAATATAAAATAAGAAATTAATGGATGGAAGAACATAGATCTGAGCAGAAATATAGAATAGAACGACAAGAGCCCCCGTATCTAAAATATAACAATTTAACTCATTTGCTTAGCATTCCGTTCCTCTTTTCTCTATCTCTCCAGCCTCTTTCGAGTCATCAACCATAGCTTGGTTGTCTGCTCTCTTTCCCCACTGTGTGATGCACATATGGAGCTATTTTTCCCCATTAAATAAATAGCTAGCAACCTAAATATTTGTCAGGTTCATTTTACTTTTCAGATCGAACAGTAATCCCCACTCTTGTTATGTCAGATATCGTCTTATCGTAATTCAGCAGAAACTAAGGCTAATATGGGTTAGTTCGCAGCCTGACAGCTGATACACACGACCCTATTACCATAAAATTAATGTATTTCCCTAGAAGCTAGTCGCATTCTTAACGGGACTATGACATAATTTAGATACAATAAACCGTACAACTCATCTGTGGCCTATAACTCACTATCTGAACTAAGTCGGTTGGCAGGCTATGATTCTCAGTTGAAAAGAATTTTTAACTTAATTACATAAATGAATTAATGGACTTCACGTCTAGTCTTAACTATATTACTTAACTAGCAATTCATTGGCATAACAATTCCAGACATAGCAAAAATAATTTCTTAGCCTACATGATTCACATCATTTAGGGCAGATAAATTCATACAGTTTCAGCATGAATGTCCTAGAATATATGATTCCTGTTACATACAAACGAGTAAATTCGAACAAATTCATATCAAGGAAATATTGTATGACATTTTTACAATACGTGAGTAAAAACATATTCAAGACATATGAATGCAAACAATTAACTTCCGAATTCATCAAAGGAAAACGGTTACATGCAACAAGTAATTACAAACTTGAGACAATACCTTGTGCTTTCCGAGACTCGCTTTTCCTTTGCAGCCGAATCTCTTTGTTCCCTTAAGATCCGCGCCTTCAACGTCCAGACACCCGTCCCTTGAGCAATTTATACTTGTTATTTCCAGGAGTTAACTTCTTGGCTTCCAAACATAGACTAACTAGTGTCGCGAGGGAAAATTCGTAAAACATTGAATTTCGTCTGGAAAACACTCACCTCTCATTTAGCTTAGCCAATAAGGATTAACTTTATCTAACTGCAAAAACTTCAACGTGTCGATCGAAGTTGGAATAATGCTCCCTATTCCGCACTTATTAATAACTATTTCTGGAAAAATTCATTTTATGACATTTATTTCAAATGGCCCAAAATCTCTGGATTGACTCCATTTTGTCGATGCTTCGCTACTTAAACCCAATTAACCTAGCTTCTCTATTTGTCTGATCGTCATCCCAACAGATTCTAATTAAAAATCAATCATGCCCCAAACCAGAGAGTTTAAGCCATCGTAGGCTAGCGATTTATTGCGGTAATAGCCCATACATCAGTCTTAATTGGTACGTGTCCCTCAGTTATGGTGCAGCAATCATCCCTCAAAACTGGTTGAGTGTGGTGGGTTTTAAGCGATAGTGCACAGTGAGTAACGAGGCATTGATACTGGTCTAGAAGTATAATCTCTGACACATTGTAAGATACTTAGATTAACGTATGATTAGGAATTGGACACACTGGAAAGTTCAATACTGACAAACAAATGTAGGGACTATAAAGTAAAAATAACTGATCTGAGAGAATGAGTCGAACTGGTGAAACGGGTAGAAGTCGCCTAACAAGCTTGAGTGAGAAGTGCCGTAAGTAGCAACGAGGAGTTTATGGGCATTTTAGAGTACCTACCGCCGAGACATTAGAGTTGATTGAGGTTGACAAGACTTTGTTGGGACAGATTGTTTGATGATGATTTCTCGGATGAAGCTGGTATGCAAAGTGACAAAAGACACGATAGACCAGGTACTTTGTAGCTGAAAGTTTAGATTGAAAAAATAAGCAAACTCCAAACACGCTAACAAAGACTCCGGAAGTCATGCCGAAACTCAAGAAATGTTCCCTTGTTCAGAGAAAATGGAAATTATCAACATTATCCTTGTTTAAGTGGACACTTATCTTTGCCTACCTGGTCACTTTAATGAAAACGGATGGTTCATACTATGACCCAGATACTCTTAATTTTTGCAACAGAGCTAAAGACAGATATTTAAGTGGCATTCTACCGCATCTGATCTTCAACTGACATTGAATCAATCGTAAAGTGCTTAATTATTGACTGAACATTAAATGAAATGGTTTATGAAAGCGAAGAACAGAAGCTCTTTAGCCATGCACCTGTTGATCTCGTTCCAGTTCCAACACTGATGACACAATAAGAAACTTTCCATAGTGTAAACCATCTAAAACAATTACACCAGTTAGAAAACCATTTCAGATTCCGACTTTCAAAACATTGCCTCCGAATTATTTTTAAAATATTGTTATTTTCATTGTATTTTTATGGAGCAAGTATAAATGAAGGAACTTTCAATTTGTCTATTATTATTACTAAGGACTCTAATTCACTGAGCAAATCTGAAGACAAAATGTGGAAACATTTGCAACATAAAGGCGGATGTGTCATAGAGAGCGGCAACTCCATGAACTCGGACTGAAATTTAGAAGAATTACATCTTGTTACAATGTTAGTGAGACTCTTTGATCACCGGGGCACAAACTGAAAATTATATTTCTGTCAACACTTTAAATTCTTGCCATTTTTCAACTTGAAAATAAAAATGAAAAACATAAATGCTTACATATACATGCATATATATATATATATATATATATATATATATATATATATATATATATATATATATATATATATATATATATATATGTATATATATATATATATATACTTTCATAGATACTTAAAACTTCACTTATAATGGACAACATAAGGTACTAACGTACCGTTAAACGCTTAAACATCCATCCATACATAGATACATAGATACATACATACATGCATGCATGCGTACGTACGTTCGTACATACATACATACATACATACATACATACATACACACACACATACATAGCATTAAATCTTAGTCTAAGATTTGCATTGTCTTGAAATTGGAACAAGTGATATTTTGCTAAATTCTTCCTGGAGTAACAAAGGCTTTAGATATATTAACAGTACATAGCGATAGTAACAGTACACAATGATATTAACAGAACATAGCGATATTAACAGTACATAGCGATATTAACAGTACATAGCGATATTAATGGTACACATTGGTGTTAACAGGACATAGCTATACTGTGATCAAGAAATGAGTGTGCTGAGTGCCAGGTAGCGACCGATAGACGGTATTTTTTGCTAGTTCATAGATGGGGGATTTCGTTAGGGACAAGTTGTTGTTGTTGTTGTTGTTGTTGTTGTAGGGTTTAACACCATTTGTCAGCACAATATAGGCTATACATGGTGACCAGTATAAATGGTGAAGGAAGAACCCGGGGAAACCCCGGAAAGAACCACCGACCCACGAGAAGCTACTGGCAGAGATTTTCTGATAGGGATTGGATGACAAATTAATGTTTCCGTCACAAACATATCGAATTAACGATGATATCTCCAGTACTAGGTCGATTTTTAACTCCCACCGTAAACAATGTCCATAATGCTGTATATCTGTAAGTGCAGACTACTCTTTTTTGATTGGTCAATATCATGTGCGACGTAAGTCATGTGACGTGAGAAGTTTGAGACTGCGTACTTCGTAGATAAAATAGTCTCGTATGTGAATTTTTCTATTCATTTTTATTGAATATTGAAGTATAAAAATAAGGTATTTCACGATGGGACAGATTGTGTTATGTGAAATAAAGATGTTTGTGTCTTTCTTTTGTGAATATGACACGTATGTTTCTCTTACATAGGAGGACTGATTTTTTATCAGTATAGAGTCAGCGGCTATTTGTTTACAAACGCTACACTAAAAGCTGCTGAATGTCATCCTATTGTCATTTGCACTCTATAAAGATAAGATGTCAACTGGGGTCTCGAATTGAGATTTCCATTTTTGGTGTTCTGCAATGGCTGCCTACAGCCATATCAGATGGTATAGGTAGTTGATGAACAAACTGTTCCTCGTTTTGGGATGGAAATTATTTTATAAACTGATGTAGGAATTGTTTTTGTAAGAAATTTATAAGTAAAAACTCTGGAGTCTTTGGGTGTGGAAATAACGCAATTTTAGGCAAAAATGGCAACCCACAGAATGAATTTTGCTTTATTTATTAATTATTTTGAAATTCAAACCACTCATTCCCATTTATAATTTATTATATACAGTACTTTTCTTATTTTCATCCACGATTTTAATTTTTCAATTCCTCGTTATAGGTAGAAATTGTCCAGAATTCTAAATTGCTTACTTAGCTTCTGAATAGTAGCCTGTTATATATTTCCACTGCAGAATAGCAGTAATAGAGTCTGTACTGCAAAATAGCATCTTCCACTGCATTGTCGAATATCGTTTTTTCATTTTACTCAGACAAGCAGATAATTTCATATTATCGTATATTCAAGGAATGTATTTAAAGGGACTAACTATAAGAACTAATGAAACCAAAGTCTTAATTTTTACTTGGGTAACTTTGATTCCTGTGAATGAACTATACCCGTGAACTTTAAGGAGTCATACTTGGACTTTCATGCAGCATTTGAGTTTTCAAATAATTTCCAATACCGTCACTTGAATAGTTGGAGACTAATTAAAATTTTCCTGTATGCATTGCAAATATTTCATTATATTTCTGAGATTCACTGCGTAGTGAAACACACAGTTCTTAAAGTACGGTAGTTTGGGCAAAATTACTGCATAGCATTTGCTGCGTGTACGACAGGTGAAATGTTGAATAACATATATCGCGTTAAAATATATGGCTAAAAAGCATCCATTATTTATGTGTGGTGAAATGCTGAACATCATATGTCGCGTTAAAATAGCTTTTGTCGCTGCACATCATCTATTATTTCATGATAGGTGAAATGCTGAAGAGAGAACTTTTTAGACCTGTTATCTGTGGAATTTGGAGTTTCCTTTGTTTATCCGAAATTTCCGTAACGAGAAAGAGCTCCAAGAATGTCCAGGTTCATGACCTACGACAGTTCTGTAAATATTTTTCGTAGTATTTGCTGAAGTGCCAGGATAAAATGGATTTTACCGCCGAGTTAACCACTTTCATGAATAAATATCATCTTTTCTAAATAACTAAATGAAGTTAGATGGAATTGATTATATGGAAATTATGAACTTGTGATTCGAGTAACGGATGCACATCGATAATGTAGAATAACTTGAATGAGTTTAATGCTGTACTAACGCTACTGTACGTGGTGGAATTCAGTATATGAACGTTACTGTACATAACGGAATTCAGTGTTCTAACATTATTTTACGCAATGGATTTTAGTGTTCTAACGCTACTGTACGTAATGGATTTCAGTGTACTAAAACTACTTTATCACATAGTAGGTATAGTTTTCCTATAGTATGTGCAGTTTCATATTTTTTATATTACCACACATTAAAATATCACTTTATGTGATTCTGATTGGTCATAAGCCCACGAATTTATTGTGCAATATTCTCTTGACTGATTTGCTGCTATCGTGGGAAAACTTTTTAACCCCGCCTTCTGGAAGTTTTGGTTTCAAAGAACATTTTTGGCCGCCAATTTTCGAATTAACTCGCGAAAGGGAATTGGGGAAAAATGGTCTCTTCCGATTCAGTATGGCTAATTTAACACCACAGGAGCTTGTTATGTCGTGTATAACATACCATAACACGAAAAATGGCTAAAACCACAGACAAAAACAATAACAACGACAAGTAACACTACGGGTATTGATTGTTTGGGGTTGGGGTTGAGGGAGGTGGTATATCTGTAGCATGGAATCCACCCTATATACAAGCGTGGTTACAATGTTAGCTTACAGAAGTAAATAATCTCACCTCTGTTCACAGAAGAATGTGGACATAAACCGGTCTTCAAACTGACAAAAGTTTATCCAACCACTGCATATTTACGCTGTAAATATGTGATGCAATTCGGAGTCAAAATGAAATTTGTTTGCATATTCTGTAGTCTACTGTTCCAAATCAAACACTGCAAATATCCGGTCACAAATACATTAGAGTAAATATAACAATTTTCTGCATCCAGTAAACCTTCTTTCACATGAATATCGCAATATCAATGTAATGTTTAGTTGAAAAAGCGACACTTTAAGGCTACGTAAACATGGATCGTTAACTGTACGGATAGAACATCATACAATGCGACATCACACGCACTGGACATTCTATGTTGAAAAATGATTTTGTCTGTGTAAAATGTTCTGTTTATTCAAAAGGACGCTTTTTCTTTGATTTACTGTTTGTAAGAAAAGTATAATCTACTTCTGAACGTCAATACTAGTTCAACTTTGGTTGGGACTATTTTTTACGCACAACAAATGAAAGATGCAACGTCTGTCTGAATGAAAGAAATGATTCGTTCTTCTTTCCATCTAAATAATTTCCACTGAAATAAAAACTATGTGATAAAAAGAATCTCAAATGGGTAATGATTTAATATTAAATTTATGAAACTCGTTGAATAATGTCCAGAATTTGCGAGCCAAGGCTCGCAAAAACTGGACATTATTGAACTCGTTTCATAAATTCAATGTTAAATCATTACCCATTTGAGATCCTCTTTGTACGTAATGGAATTAGGTGTATTAACACTACTGTACCTAATGGTTTTCAATGCGCTAATGTTACTGTACATAATGGATTTGATTGTACTAACGCTACTGTACGTAATGGATTTCAGTGTACTAACGTTACTGTACGTAATGGATTTCATTGTACTAATAGTGCTGTACGTAATGGATTTCATTGTACTAACACTGTTATACGTAATGGATTTCAGTGTACTAATACTACTGTACGTAATGGATTTCAGAGTACGAAGATATAATACTTAAAATTATTTCGCTTTTTGTCATGATTATTTTCCAGAAGCAGGTTTTGTATATTTCTTGGCAGCGCTTTTCATTGATTTTTCTTAATGAGAACTACAGATATATTGACTCAAACAAGTGTTAAATCATAAATTATAATTTCTGTTGGAGAATCGAAATTGCAATAAAACAGGTATTGTGAAACTGCAAATTAATTAGCAGCATTCTGATTGATTCCTGACAGGCTATTTAAATAATAATTCAATCATTTCGACTAACCTGAGCTTGTAAACTGCTAGAAAATAATTTTGTTCTGCCGTGTAAGATTTTTGAAATAATGCTGATAGTTTTTTTTAAAAAGTATTAGTATTAAACTTCGTTGTTCTCTCTGATTGAAAATAAAATGTGAAAGGTTTCCTCCAGTGATTAGCATTGTCTGACAATGACCAATAATCTTACAGAATATTGAAGCAATGATAATTCAGTCTTAAGACACAGTATAGAAGTGTTGCATTAATAGTTGTAAAGTTCATCGTCCAAATTAATTATGGATGTTAATTGAATTTTTGTGGTTGTAAGTTAGCTATAAACCGTGACGTGATAAAGTCTGTCATATGTAAATATTATGTCAATTTACTGAACTGTTTTGGCACTGTTTTGTAAAGGTTTTGACTTTTTTTAACATTTAATAAAATTTGGTGCTGAGTAACCATTCTTTACGTCTTAACTGAACCCTGATTAAAAGATGTTTCCAATCAAACATCGTAGAATTTTGTTAATGGGGAAACTAGCCTTTAATTTCGTTACTCTACGAAGATGTGATGACTTCACACTAATGATATGGAAATGCAATAAAAGTAACATATAACCTTGCGTACTATGGTCAGCGTATGACTTATATAAGAATTACTTAACTTGGTGTTTTAAAGTATTTCATAATTTCTGATCCATATTCTGCCAGGTTTTCTTCAGCGCCAAGAAAAACTGACTATCTGCGATTTACTTACACATTTATGAAGGAAAGGGAGTTATCAGTGACCCAACATATATCGAACGAATAATAACCACTCGACTTCTGAGAGCTGTCTATTGGGCTGCATCAAGGTGATGTGGAGCCCCTACCCTCTGTCGGATTGAACAAGATATATATTAATGGCCGAAATGATAATAGTGATGAATGGGCTTAATATAAGGTATTAATGAGGTTATAGACTTGGTCCAGCGGATATAATTCTAGCAAGGAGACTAGACCTATAGGATCAAGGACGATTGGTACGAGCTGAGAAGAAGCTATTTCGTGAGTAGGTCCGGTTATGGTTCCAGAACCTATTTGAGATCACGGGCGATTGGAATGAGTTTAAATATTCTGATCCGACTACTAGGTACGATATGTAGGAGCCTAAAGAATCAAGGATAAACGTTTTAGGTATCCGATTGTACCCTGTGAGAATGTCCGGTCCGTAATCCACACCCTTTGGATCATTAAAGACTGTCGTGTGTACGGAAGAGGTCCATGCACGGTGCTGGAGCATGCGAACACAGGCGAAGGGTGTAACGCTTAGATTGATTAGCCTAGATGTTATTGACATAAGATTGATTAGCCTAGGTGTTATTGACATATTGCATCAGAGACAATTATTTTGAACGGTGTCGGATAAATAATGGCGGTGTCAGAAAAACGAAAACAAAACAGACAATTCATCTCATCTCATATCATCTCTCTTCCTTTCCTTCTTCCTGTCTTCACTTATTCAGCATTCGTCCTTTCATTACTCTTTCTTCCTTCATTTCTCTATTCTCTCATCCTTCTTTCCTATTAAAAAAAACCAAAAAAATATACAGGCAGATGCTATTTATCGTAAATACTTCATTCAAAATGTGACTGTTAAAGTTTTGTCAAAATATATAAACATTTCCTTGCGTATGAGAGGAAACTTGGTCAGCTCTCGTTTTTCAGTAAAAATAATGAACGTCAGCAAATAAAAGAAAATCCTCAAGTGTTGAATATTACCATTGATTCTTAGGGATTCTGGTCGTAGAGGTTTTAATGTAATGACAATGATCTTTAGAGAAAACATCATCTAGAAATCTTGTCTTCCACAAACCTACGTTTATTGAATTTTATTATATTTGTCCTAAAAAATTGTCTGTATGTCCTATTCATTGCAGGAGGGCAACATCATTACTAGAAGTTGAAACACCTCTTTGAGTTGAGAACTGGCAACAGTACATACCGGCCAGAAAGACCAAAAAGTACTTATTTGTTTAACTGACTCCAAGATATTCTACAAATAAAGTTTAATATTTTGACTTCATAGCTTGGCATTCGATTTTTTTTATGCTGTTGATAAATTTTGCCTGGAGAAAAGACATTAAAGATGGCTGCATTTTCATGGTCATATCTGTAATATTATAATTTAGAAGCAAGTTAATGTCGATGCGACCATCTGTTTAGTATGAGATGCGATAACTAAATTTTAAAATGGATGGACTCGGAATCAACAGATAAGCTCCTTTGCGCATTAACCAGTAGAGCTAACACCTGCCTTTTGAGGGAATGCAGCTTTAAAATAAATCTATATTTCTAGTCGTGTGAACATAAAGTCTTACGTGATTCACATTTGCAATTTACAGAAATAATGACTCCCATTCTTCAGCCAGCCCTCCCCCTCCGCTCAAGCAAACTTGAATTCGCCTGTTGACTGATTTGCTCTTGATCTCTAACACGCCAATTGTAACACCAACGCTCATTCGGCGAAAGATTGACCCCATTCTGCAAAAATACCCTAAATGTTGACAAATCTCTTAGTTTGGGGGGCAAAAGAATCCATCATCTTCACTAATTTACTCCCGGTCTTTTGCGTGGAATGTTCCTGAAGGCAACCGCACATATCCATTTGAAAGTTCCGGAATAAGACGTTAAAGCCAAATTCATGTTAAATTTTCATGAATCAATCAAGCAATCACTTTCAGCAGGTTTTTACTCATGACACATACAATGTCATGAATTTTTCATTAATTCTGTCCTCAAAACTTTTATATTGTTCTCAGTAGATAGAAAGCTGCTCCTCGCTCAGTTAATCACCTCAAAGGGGTTTTTTAAAATTTTTGATTAAAAAAAACCGCAAAGGACATATTTTTGTTTTCTTTTCAAAGAGCTGGCTCACCTATGAATATGAACCAATTTTTTAAATACAAAGCCCGCTCACCTGACTCAAAATATGTTGACCATCCAAAACTGAAACAATGTTTAAAACACCAACAAAACAACACAAAAAAACACCTCGAATATGAACTGGATCACCATCTTTGTTCAGTCAACCGGTCTAGGACCGCAGAATAAGGTTGTATAACAATTAGAAGAGATTATCCTTACTGAGGTACAATTTTTTGTTTTCCTTATAACAATACAAACAACAAGCAATCGTTTTTAATTTTATTTTGGTTGTTGTTGTGGGTTTAACGCCATTTTTGATCACACGAAAGACTGTGCATGGTGGTCAGTATGGCTGATGGAGGAATAACCTGAGAAAACCCCGGGAAGAACCACCTATCCACGGGAATCTACCAGCAAGCTGTCTCATGTACCCACACTGACCGAGCCCGAGACTCGAACCAACGCAGACAGAGGTGAGATGGCAGTGATAGATAACGGTCAGCGCTTTAGACCACTCGGCCACCCGGGGCACCTAATGAAATTGCAAATGTCATTAAATAAATAATTATTATATGACAAAAGGACGTTTATTAGTCTCGTGTTTTCAATATTTTAATATATTAATTTTGCGCTAACTATTTAATATAGTGTATTTAAACATCTTTTACATAGAAAATGATTCATAAAATTAAATGATTTGGGAATAGTTTATTTATTCTTCTGTCTAATGTTACACCATTCAAAAGTTTAATAAGAACCCAAAACGATTTAGTCTTATCTAATTTTAAATTATAACAGCTGTAAAATAATTAGAATATATCCTAACATGCAAAATTATTAGCTTTTACATATTTTATAGTTTTAAAACTATTGTTTAGTTATTTACTGAGGTCACTTCAATGCGATCTTCATAAAAACTTAAGTGCATTTCCTCAGATTTTGTGAAACAAGAAATTATTATTTTTCTTTGTTTCCTTGATTGAAAGAGTATTAATGTTTTCTTTTTTTTCTGGTTAGGAATTACTGTTTAGACCACATTTGTATGCTGTATAGAAGCATATATTAGCTACATATATTGACATAGCGTTCATCAAATATGCTAAGAAGTTCATCAAATATTTTGTTTCAGTACAACAACTTGCTCACCTTCCATATAGCAAAGACTTCATACCAAAGACTTATAAAAATAAAATGGTACTAACACCTAACTCGCTAGGTGCTCAGCATTAAAAGGTTAGTGTTAGGACTGGTTGGCCTGGTGTCAGGATAATGTGACTAGGTGGGACATCATGCTACATGTCTGCGGTATTATGCCCCAGTGCTAGACATCACTGTGAACTGCCACAAAGCAGACATCGTAGCGATATGACTGAAAAATTGTTAAAATTACGCTAAAAGTAGTCCTAAGCTAGAGGCTGTTGTTCCCATACCCCCCTCCCCCCACCCCCACCCCCCAAGCTGCAGGCCACACCAGGAGTCACGGTACTAATTCAGTTCCCATAGTAAACCTATGCAAACACCATGATATTAAAAATTCAATAATTTAACATTTCTGAGTGCTCATGATCAAACCTATATTAATCAGTATAGATGAAACCTGGATGTCAGCTTCTGTGTAGAGGAAAGGATATGAACCGCGGCATTTTCTGGACCTGCATGTGTTTGAAACATATGGTTTTAATTCCGCACCAAAGAGTCAGGTGCTAATTTTAGCAATGAGTGTTCCGAACTCAAGACTGTTAAAGGACTGAAATTCCATCAATAAAACAATGTACCTGTTTTGTTTCTTTTTCACTTACAACTTGGATAAGCTCTCAACAGATTCTTTTTCCTAAAACATAACTTACATTATTGATCAATCCTGGCCACCCAAACCTATATACACTCTAGTTTATGTTCACCCATTTCCAGGCTGGTTCCCATTTTTCCATACAATTAGTACCGTGTGTCCTACTAACCTCTACCGAGTTTCTTATTTGGTATTAATAGGTTCTGTAATCTGAACTTTTATCGCTTGTGCTGTTGACTTACAAACGTGTTTGCCTTGTTTACCAGAACTAACGGTCTTCTCTTTTAATAAATTAAATAATACATTCCAACCTGAACAAAAATGAATCCATCATGTAATATTTAGTTCATTGCTCATCTTTGACCTTTGAAATTGTTCGCTTTTCTCTTTTGTTTTTATACTTTTCTACTTTTGCTTTCTGACATTCTTGTGAAAGTTTACCAAGTTGTCTGTCAAGTGCAACTCTGTGAAT
Source organism: Megalonaias nervosa (assembly GCA_016617855.1). Classification (NCBI taxonomy): domain Eukaryota; kingdom Metazoa; phylum Mollusca; class Bivalvia; order Unionida; family Unionidae; genus Megalonaias; species Megalonaias nervosa. Next base: position 16,259 of record JAECUM010018498.1, on the reverse strand, counting down.
TTTCTTCTTTTGTGAAGTTACAATTTTCTCTCTTTCCTTAGAAACTTCTTCATTTTATTTCTTTCGCTGTCTGCTATTTCAATTAGTGTATTAAAATAAATAGTACTTTAAGGTTAGTCACAACTAAGTGAAGACCATTTGTAAATAATCCTATACTCATCTTTAAAAGTTTGCCTTGCTATTGTTGACTTACTCACAAGCTAGAACTTTGCTATCTTCGAAATATTAGTTTGAAAACTTGTCAACTAAACATTCTTCTGTTCACTCTCTTTGTTTCATATCTTTTCATGCATAATAGTTAACTATATAATGTGCCAATACATACATTATAAAATACTGGCCAGTACACGTTGTGGAGACAGAAGTACTATGCATGAATTACTTTATTATTAAATTTATTTAAAGAAGGGTAAAGAAATAGTGCGCATTGTTTTTGTTTTTTTTAGTTAACTGTTACGTATATATAATTTAATTACTTATGTGTCAGTTTTAATTTTTTATTTTTATTTTTTCAGTACATGATATTGTAATGATAACTTTATTCACTGGACTTGACATTTTTCCGGAAAATTCCGTTCAGTTCTGTTAAACCTGATAAGTACGCAGTTCGTAGAAACATTGTATCTTTTGGTGACCTAGATTTCGGGGCCAGTTACAACTCTGTTGTAAACAATTTTTTAAAAATTTTTTTATTATTGAATCTTATAGTAAGATTCGTTAGGTAGAATCGAATTCGTCCATGGCGGACGTGATAATTGACATATGATGTTACTACGTTTCTCGAAAGAGAGTGATCACGTGACCCTATCACGTGGTCCCTTCGTCGTTGTAGTTGGAGTTAAAGTGATGTTTCATAGTGTTTTTTAGTCAGTCGTAAATCATACCTTCGGGCTCAAAGGTATTATTTTGTGTTGCCAGTTGAATTGATTTTTTTTATTTAAATAATTTATTTTCCCTGGAGACTTCATCTATTGCTCATCAAAATTCTTGGACAAAGACATTTATTGGAAATTATTCGGAATTCTAAAGCCGGAATATTAATTTTAGTGATTCAACAAGGAACTGTTGACACGACAGCAAAACAGGTTATAGAAGACGTCATCGCCTTCCATCTTGGAACTTCATCGGGATTCGAACTTTGATTCAATTAGAACTTTTTAGTGATAGGACTTATATTTTTAAATTATAGGATTAATTTTTGGATTAGATTCACAAACCGTAAGTCCTTTTTCATATTTTTTACTTTGTTTTCTAGGGAAATAAATTATTCTGTTAAAATTTACAAGGCTGGTTGGCTTCACTCTTTTCTTTGTAACTTTGTACGAGCCTAGACACGTAACATGACTAAAAAGCCAGCAGCGGAATCCTTTCCTGATATCTGGTTCTGTGTTTTTTTTAACTTATTATTGCAATACATGCTTTTTTTTTTTTGTTGCAATTATTATCAAATCATTATTATGAAAGCTTAATAACAGCAATAAAAGATGAGAGAGAGATGGGGGTGGGTGGGTGATCGAAAAGAACAATTTCATGAGAAAAAGATTGCAATTCTTTACTTTTGTAAAATAAATTCTACCACATCCTATGACCATAGTCATAATTATTAAATAGTCATAATTATAAAAGCTTTCTTGATCATTCATGATCAACAGTGGGTATAACGTCTCTAGAACTCGTGGTATTAGTTGGATTTTCTCAATCTTTCTGATCAGATCGCCTGCTCATTGGTTATGGAACTTGGAACTTGCGGTTTTTTCGCTTAGCTTTTTTGTTATCCATCCTTTGTCTACATTTATAGACTGATTATCAGCTGCTCGTATCTAGATCTTTACAACGTCATTATTTATATAGTTCTTCTACATTGTACTTGGCCTCCTTAAATAAAAATAACGTAAAACTGAAGATTTTATTTGTTCTAAATATTCCTTGTTCTGCAAGTCCGTTACTAATTTGTAGAAACAAATAAGTCCATCCAATTGTTTTCATTTCGATTGTAATTCATTATACAAATTTCATCTGCTGAATTTTTATTACTAACTCTGGCATACCGGGATCAGATAAATGGCAGTAAGGTATTCTACACCCTGATGTTGCAATTTATGCCTCCCAAATTAATTGATTTTGCCAAATTTTCACATTACAATAAGCATCATGTATGTTAAATAAATCATCATTATGCACTGTTTAATTGGGATTATCAAACATATCAAACGGTTTGAATGATAAAATGCCTTGAATCTGTTATCTGTTGCTTATATCTGAATTAAGTGATTGATTCTATTTTACAAAACATAATATTGCAAAATGCCCACGCCAGTACCTAAAGCTTCTTCCCTTATAAATAGTACATGTAAAGGAAACCATTTATCGCACACAGGGGCGGTGTCATGTCCTCTGAAGATCTTTTCTTCTGACACAATAGTAATTTGTTTTCAGTTAGGGCTTTTCTGTCCTGCTATTTTCACCTGGCTCTTTTTGCAAGTCATGCATGGGACCAGGTCCTTCCCAGTGTCTTTCTAGCTGAGCCGGGCTTCTTCATTTGAAGACATATGGTGGCTAATTTTGTTTGTTTGACTGTATCTACCGTTGAAGATCCTAGGCTACTACTTTCATAGGTTAACCGAGCTATACTACTATACTACTATCGTGCTAAAAGCCTCTCATTGCATCTACTTTACACAATACCAGCATCTTCCCAGTGCCTTTCTGACCGACCAGGATAGCTTCATTCAGCGGTAACGTAGCAACTTATTTATTTCAATTTTCAGTTTTTAAAAACCTTACTTTTATTTGACTGTATCTGCCTTTTTATGCGGTTAGATGTAGGAACTGAGGTGGGACTCAGTTGTATACGCAAAATATTTTAGGCTGATTCGTCAACCTTTTGTTTATAAATCGTACCACCTGAGCTACTTCGGACAGTTACAGTTAATATAATCTCTAGTTTACATGAAGACTGATTTTGACTTTCTGGTTGTTCACTAACATCAAATAGTGCTGATTTAATTTTTGAGCTATGTACTTTTGGAAACAAATAATTTCAACATAGTGAGACGCTTTGTTTTCAATTTTAAAAATGGCGGATAGTCATGTCAGGGTGATACAGCTTTTAAAAACAATAAATGGTGGATGATGAGCTAATATTTTTTTATATAAAAAATAAAAATGGTTGATGGTTATATGGTGCGCCAGCTATTTAAAAACACATTCAATGAATGGTCAACCCTTTTAAAGTGAACAATGTTTTAAAAAGAGGTAATCGAGATTAATTCCTTGACGACTGCACGCTTAAAAACAATTGTTGTCAAGCTGGGAGTGGGTGGGCTATGAAAAGTTTTAAAAATGCGTTTTGATGGGGTTGACTGAGCGAGGAATCGCGTTTTCTATCTGCTCCTTCATGTCCACGTTAAGTGCATTTGGAAGCGATCTACGACTGTTACGTTATTACCATTATTTTAGAACACTTGATAACATCTGCTGACTAAACCAATTTACAGACTATGTCTTGGGTGCCATGTACTTGATACAAGGGATAAAACAAAATTGTCCATAAAATCACATATTTGAACAAAATCATGAATTACTTTTGCATAATACATAATGTTAAATCAACTAATTGCTGTAGCAAGTTAGTTTTCAGTTCATTCATGTCGTCTTTAATTCCCATATATAGACTAAGCACCGTAATGGATCTATAGGAAAATTTTATATGCAGATTATTTAGTATAATCACATAAGTGCACTGAACTATTGGTAGCAGACAGGATGCTATTAATAGAAGAGAGACCTTGGCTAATCCTAAAGGTTGTAAATATGTTTTCTTCCACAGTCACGAATTGTAATTGGGGGTGCACGAGATATGAACTAATTTTATGCCATTCTAACTCCTTGTTGTGTATGAAATTAAACCACGTATGATCGCATTAACTATGAGATGTATATCTCATTCTTGGCGAAATAAGGATGGGATCCAGAGCCAGATCATGCGACTAAATGCAATTTCGCACCCCGAATTCGGTGTACAGAGGACAATACCAAGCCACTAAATTATTGTAATGCATTATTTTGTTTCTCTCCTCAATTTTGGTGACAGCTGTGACAGAACTATGATTTTGAAACTGACGTATTTAGCAAGTCATCTAAACCGTAACATGTGGCACGTTCTTGATGCTTCAGTACGAGTTCTTATGGGAGATGCATCAATACAAGTTCCCAGTTGGGAGACGCATTTGAATCGCATAAACTTTTCCAAGCCGTCTTTGCCTCCTACGAGTTCCATGGAGCCTACCACTCCCATTCGAACTTTTGGTATACACGGAACAAACATTCGACCAATCACATTATTCGCTAAATCCACTCTAAACACTTCGATTTTGTTCGCTGTATTTGTTCAGAATAAAACGATATGGCCGACTATCAAAAGATCTTCAACATACGAATATAACCCTAAACCATATCTTTCAAGTAATTCCATTGGTCGAAATTAAAGCGCATCCTTCGTAAATAATGTAGCTGCCAAATAAAGTGACAATGCTTCCACACAGAAATGTGTCCTCAGTGTGTCATTTGTTCGTATGGAGCTAAGAAGCTGTATAGACCCCTTGATTAGCAAAGATTCTTTGCGCAGGGAAATTTTCCATCAGCCATGGTCGTCTCTTCAGCTGAGTCCCGTGTAAACTAACAGCAGCCGGAAAACATCAGCGCGAAACGTGTCCCAGACTCTGATACGAGTTCTCAAGTCGGAGATCCGCTGGAATCTCACGACCCCTTTGAAACACGCAGTGGAACTTTCCATTATGCTTGCTTTGGCTTCAAGGTAATAAAACTCGAAAGTGTTCATTCTTGGTAGTGAGCTGGAGATTTTGTGTCAGTCAGTAACAAATTACTTTCCTTTTTAACGCCACATTTGATTGAAAACTTAATCTCTCTTGGATGAGATTGAAAATTTAAATCTCTGAATCAAGTTCAGAGATTCGAGATCTTCAAGCTCCGAAGTCACGAAATGTCTGAGCACAAAAATGAAACTCAGACTCAAGACTCCAAAATTAAAAGTCATACTTTGAGTTGTTAGACCACACTGAAACATGTACGTTGAAATATAGGCAATCATTACTGGTAAATCAACAGTTTGACAACGTAGAGTTAATGGTGCACATTCAAAATTTCAGCTACAAATCAGAATCGGCACTGTTCTGAAATCTTTAACAGACTGAACAGCGTAGACCCTGATCTGTCCGGTCATTATGAGACCACAGATTTGTGGTCTTCGGAGTTCGCACGTGGGTGGGTTATACATGGGTGGTATGCAGTCTCTATGCTCAATCAAGTATTCTCAAAACAACCAGTAGAAGGGTACGTCTGAATCACGTATACTCTTCATTAAAACAGTATCTTACATTTTTGTTAAACATTGCTGAAATTTTGTCAAATACCTTGGATTTCATAAACAAATGCGTGTAGAGAACTGACACGCAGACAGAACACACTTTAAAACGAGTGATAGTATAATATGTTGGCTGATATGCCGTTACCATGTGCATGCATTCCTGTTGCTGTTACAAGCCATAATATAATAAAGATTACTAATGCAAGCACAGTGTGATACATTTGAGGTTAACAAGATATCACTTCATGCAAGCATTTTCTTTTACTGAGTGGTACCCCGAATGTAACACCATACTAGGCGGAATTTTTCAGGGCTCATTTCAATTGTTACCTGTAGCTGAAGTAAAAGAAGCAAAATTACAATATCTAAGCTCATATTATTGTGAAATCGCCATTTTTCAGTGTTAAAAATTTTCTTGAAAATTTTGGTTGCTGCAACTGAGAAGGAGACCCACCGTGGTTTAATGGTTAAAGAAAAGCGGCGAAATGTTTTGTGATACGCCGCCTTTAGCAACTGTAGAATGTCTAGAAAACACTATATTTACCAAAAGTTATCATTTTTATAACTCTTATCAGGGATAATTTTGTGCAATCGATGATGCTGCCATATGTGTTAGCTCTTCACCCGTGAAAGCAGTATGAGTCAGTACTTTGGCGTTATTTAGTTCTTTCCGGTTGAGACAAATTGTCAGTTATTTGAATCGGACTCCAAGTTCTGGTACATTTTTGTTAAGTTTGGAAATAATTTTGATATCATTTGATTTCTTATTGAAAATGCATGTCTTCGCAGTATCTCGTAGTATCGTGGTTATTGCTTTCTACTAGTCCGAAACAAACTTGACTGCAACAGCGAGTCGGTAGCCCAATTTATTATCAATAGACCAGATTTAACTTTGTGACGTCACATCTATATGCATCATAATGATTCCAGTTGCCAAGACTATTTTTAGGAATGTTTCATTAATCGATCATATCCTTAAAACAGAACAGTAGACTGGAATAAAGTTTTGATATAGGTTTCGTTTGACTTAGTGTATTCCCTCAAAGTACTAATGAAAATTAGAGCTCGTTTTTCTCGAGGGCGTTAGACTATAGACCAGACAGGTACGAATTCAATTCCCAACAATGGATTTGCCCGAATCGACTACCGCGATGTCTCATTGCGCAAGGTACTTTACATTACTGCTCCGACAAGATACACCCTTAAAATTGTTGCTGTGCCGTAAAAACACCAACACGGATTTAAAGACTCAACGAATAATGATCATAGTATGGAAACAATACGACCCATTCCCAAATCCACGAATTTAAATACTTTTTCTGCAAAACAGCTTAAATAAATGTCAACGCAAAAAATATATTTCACAGTATTCGAGGTATACTTGTGACAGGAGCTATTTATTTTCTATTTGCGCGATGATCTGTGTGTTAATAATAACTTGTGTGCATTTCTCACACAGTATGTTTACATTGTTTGGTTTTTAATCATCCTGTTTAAAGGACTTTGAGAACTTAATATTATCCAGCTCATCTCCGCTGTTATCGTCCCATCTTTTTACACCGACTGACAAAACCGATATTAAGATCAAGTCTTAAATATAGTGTATAATACTAGGGAAAAATATTAATAAACTCAAAGATTTCAAACAAAGATGTGAATCTCTATTTCCAAATAAATAAGGCCAGCTGAGTTATTGCAGTTACAAATTATTTTCAGTTTAATCCACTGTCTTTAATTCTCCAATACCGTCAAGGTTTCATAAGAGATCTGTATCAAATATTGTTAGTTGTTTCATTATTTAGTACAGTTATAAGTTGCTTTCAGTTACATCTATTGTGTCGGTAATTTCTCAAATACCTTCAAGGTTCCATAAGAGATACATATCAAATAATGATAGTTCGAATTATTTATTACAGTAGCAATGGTGGCTTCTTCTATTTGTAGTAGTTCAGCTATAGTTTTGACGGTAGAACGGACTTCAATAATCCTAAATTTTATAACATGTTCGTTCCATTGCCTTTGCCTGCTCTTATGGGTGTACAAAAAGCATTAGTCCATTTATACCAATATTGCTTGCTATGGAATCTGTACGTGAGTGTAGTAAAAACGAAAATTTTAATATTTAGTATTAAAAGAAGTAAAATATTTAATCCATTTCATTATAAATGTCAGCGTTTCTAAGATACTGATTCATATTTCCATCTCGGAATTCTTCATAATTTTAACGGAAGTTTATTCTAGAGCGAGGAAACGTCTATCTGAACAAATTAAAAAAAACCTGCTTGGCACGTACAGAAAATAAAATCACAGTTTCTCACTTCCAATAAATTGTCAGCAAAAGAGTTTTGATCAATTATTGTTCATAGTTCCGTCCAAATGATGTGAAACAAAGTAGTTTTGACAGCATGGAGTTCTTTTAAATACTGCATTTTAAATTTTGAGAAAGGTTTTGGTCGTTCGCTAAACAACACCCAATTTTTTATATATCAAAAAGCGGGCCATTCCCTATTTCGATTTCGATCAAAATTCGAGCTATTTCTTTTGGACAAAAAACTTCAAGGAAGAACAGTCAACCAAGCAAGATTTTGCAAAGACTTGTCATTAAGCTGTAATATCTCCTAATCAAAATGGATACATTTTGTCAAAAAGTACTTGAAAGACACAGGTCTTGGATACTTGGTACGAGCAAGAAAATTTTATGTATAATCTAATATGGTATGGTAAGGACGTTGATAGACGATTTAAAGATTAATTCATTAAAACCTGGTTCTTCTAAAGGCTTATATTATATTATATTTAAAACCGAATTTTTATTTTAACATTAACTTCTATATTTGCCGGCCAAATATTTAAAAATCATTACAGAATTTAGAACATACAATGAAAACTTACTCATTGAATGAGACCACTGGCAAAACATTCCTCGAGATAAACGATTGAGTAATTTATGTCAAAACCAACAATTGGGGACCAATTCAACCTTTGAAAGCGCCGTTTTAGTGAAGAGAGTTTGATTAAAATAAATATAAAATACAAATTAGACCTAATAAACTCAAATGCAAAGAATTGTTTCCTTGAAGGTGTTATAAGGAATTGCTCAACCTAAGAAGTATTGTTTTTCTAAAAATCTAACAAGTATCATTTTGTGCATCGATTTTAGTCAAACCTAACTTATTTCTGCTGCGTTATAACAAATATTGTCGACTAAAACTTGGACCCAGCTGTGAACTGCATAGACCTAGATTTGCCGTCGCATAATGTAGTGTATGAGGACTGGTCAGTAGAAAAACAGCATATATCCTGATCTGTTGATTCACTATGCGACGGCAGTTCAGGGTCTATTTTGTTTGCAGTTGTCCGACTTATAAGCGAGGTTTTTCTTCACATCCTTTTGATATTATAAAGGCATAATTCTTATTTAGGAAACAAATACTCGCTTTGGGAGTGGGGTGGGGTGTGGTTATTCAGAATATATCCGCGAAAATATGTATCACTTGGCATTATGTTGAATTGATCTTTTGAATGAAATTCTAAATATTTGTTTTGTTGGTTATGGTGTATAAGTAGTGAAGAGTGGGATATAGCGACAATGGGAAAATACAATACAGACACCACCACCACCACCCCACCTCCCGGGCCTGTCTAGCACAAGATTTATAGCGACAATGAGAATGAGCATTACAAGACCCCTGGGCCTGTATAGCGACAAAAAAAATCTTGGGTCTGTATAGCGACAATAGGAATGGAACAGGTGGGATGACGTCACGGTACTGGCAACAATGTTACAAGTGGCTGACCTGAATACGCGCGGCTACTCTAGGTAGGTACAAACACAATAGAGACAGAGACATAGAAACATGGTTAGAGACAGAGACATATACTACACAACCATAGATTGATGAATATCAATCTATCATACTTAAATTATACAATAGACTAAAAGAAATTTAGGCAAGAAAGAGTAAATCTTTTCGAGGCATATGAGTGGCCCTGAAAAGAGCCCTGGTTTTTTATGTCAATACCATTCCGTTAACATAGAGGGCATCTCACTGATCTTCTTCTCTTTCTTAAACTTAGTCTAACTTCTGGACCGTAAATGAGGACTCGCTTCAGACAGCCTTGTCTCTCCACATAGATCCTTATTTTCCAAACGCTCGTCTCGGTGATCCGGACGATGGTCCATGATGATTTAACATACATAGGTAAGTCCATACGGAACAGCATCGACGATACGAGGGTAGAGGATTCAACGTTTGACCACATCTTGTGACGAGAACAGGTGAAGGAAATGAAGTGAACCGCGTTTATTTATAGTGGAAGAGCGGATCGAAACGGATTGAGATTGTTCACCAATCCAAATACACGTTACAAAATTCAGCCACTGCGCGGAGTCTGTCTTCCAATCCGAAGAGAGTTACATGTGACGTCACATTCCCTATATAGGTGCGCTAGCGTCTGTGCGCAGTGAATCGATGCGACATTGTTTTTGAAACATGACGGAAACTAAGAAGACGATGAATCGGGGTGCACCGGCAGTAGTAAAGTGGGGCGACATAGCGTCAATGAGAAAATACATTACAGACCCTCCCTGGTGGGATATGGCGTCAAGATTTATAGCGTCAAAATCAAAACCCTGGGGTGATATGGCGTCAAGGGAATTTTGTATAGGGACAATAGGGATGGAACAGGTAGGGTGACGTCATGGTACTGGACACTTGCAACAATGTGGCAAGTGGCTGACCTGAATACTACTACTCTAGGTAGGGACAAATACAATAAAGAGATAGAGACATATACAACACATACAGACACACATATAGGTAAGAAAGAATACATCTTTTCGAGGCATATGAAAGTGGCCCTGAAAAGGGCCTTTGGGTTCTTCTTCTATTGTCTCCACTTCTTCCACCACTTTCTCACTTTCTCTATAATTCCTTTCTTCTTCTTCTTTTCCTTCTCTGGCATCCAGTCAGGATGTCCCATAGCTCTAATTTTTTCCTGTACCTTTATCCAGTGATTGTTCAGTCTCTCAAACTCTTTTTTCTCTTTATGTTTTCTTTGTCCTTTCTTTCTTTTGTCCAGGTCTCTTTAATCTTCTTCACTTCTTCTTCCATTACCTTTCTCATCATGTCTTCCGCTTTCTTTAACTGGTCTAAGCCCCATTTGACAAAAGACCACTCTGTCAAATTGAATATCTCTTCCAAAAGGCACCTCACTTTGATGACAACATCAAGGGCCTGCTTCAAGGTGCCCACTGTTACATATTTAGGTTGGATGAAACCTCTTAACTTTTCTACTTCCTCTTCTACATACCTTGCACTTGATTACTAGCTACTTTCAGGCTGTTCGCAAAGTCTAGGCTACCTGGAAACATCCATTCCTGTTGAAGCATTTCCACCACATAGGCTCCATCCACCATCCAGTACCAGCTGTGTTTCAGTTTGTTGAACAAATCCATGTTGTGTTGACTAGTCAATGCGGGTAGCCAGACTACTACTACTACCAAAGGATTTAAGTCGCCTATGCATACTCAGTGCTTTCGCGACTGGTTAATGCCCGAAGGTCGGGCTCTTCAATTGGTCGGGACTGTGAGATTGGTGCCAACACAGCTGCGTGTTTATGTGTGATGCCGCACTTTTTGTTTATGTCTGGCAGCGGCAAAGGAGGGAAGGACCCCGGAAGAGGGGCGCCAAACGACACAGGAAGAGACTAGCGGTGCACTCGCCCAACGCCAGGACGTACATTTTGATCAAATTTTGTCCAGTAGTACTAGTGGACAGCCCTATCTCCAATGACGTGGAAGCAACCTGTGTAATTAGCCAATGTAATTAGTTTTAGAATTTTTAGTTTAAATGTATTAAGAAAGTTGGAATTTTGTATAGGAAGTGTACTTTTGTATTGCCGAAAGAGTATCAGCTAGGTGTCAGCCAACCCAACAGACGTTAGGAACACGCAGATTTTACGTTGGTCGTTAATTTTGATGGGGGAACCAAAGGATCGAGTTTGTTTTTGTGTATAGTGCTGTTATCGAAAGTGGTCCTAGATAGCCAAAGGAAGACTCTCATTAACTAAAAAAAATAAAAGGGAGGGATTCCCCTCTTCTATCCCCGCTTCTCCGCCACGATATCGGGGCCTTAGTGGGAAATCTTTTGTCAACACTGGCTTGTTGACATCAGGATCCCACCCAGGTGTTTGCTAGCATGTTTTCCCTAGCACCTGTTTTGCGCCCCTTGTATCCGTTTGGCTTGGTTGTCCGGGTGGGTGTAGAATGAGGGAATTTTTGGAGTATCAGGTAGAGCTTCCTGGATTATTCCATGGGATGGGTTTTCCTTTTCGTTTGTGGAGTAGCGGGTAGGGCTTCCCGGTCTACTCCATGGCTTAGCCCGTTCGAGTTGGATAGTCCATGTGGTGTTTTATCCTGTTGTTGACCATGGTTTCCACAATTTTGCAGATAGAGTTTGTGAGGGAGATAGGTCTGTAAGAGGTTACCTTTTTAGGGTCTTTTCCTGGTTTTGGTATTGCTATGACTATTGCCTGTTTCCATGGTGTTGGTATTTTTCCTGTTTCCCATATGAGGTTTATCATGTCTATCGTTATTAGTTGCATGTTTATTGGTAGGTGTTTGTAGATGGCGTATCCAAGGTTGTCCTCTCCTGGTGCTGTGGGTTTCTTGTGGTGTAGTGCTTTCCTCTATTCTTGTAGTGTGAAGTAGTCGTTTAAAGGTGAGCTGCTGCTTGCTTGTTCCGTGTTTTGGTCTTTGAATATGTGTGGGAATTCATTCTCAATTGTTTGTCTCTCTGCCATAAATGTCCGTGTGCAATTGTTACTGCTAGAATGGGCGAAGTGTTGTGCAAGTTGTTCTGCTCTTTCTAGGTTAGTTGTGCTCCAGATATTTTAGGTATTGTTTTCGGGGCATTTCCTCTTATGACTTTGATTTTTGCCCATACTTTTTTAGATTTTGTGCGATGTGTGAGTGTGGAGCAGTAGGATTTCCATGAGTTTTGTTTGGCTTCTTTTATGACTGTTCTCACATTGGCTTCTTGTTGTTTATATATGATGAAGTCTGTAGCTAGTTTGGTATGTTTGAAGCGGTTCAGAGCATTCTTTGTTTCTTTAATTGCGTTTCTGCATATGTCTGTCCACCATGGTACGTTGTTTGTATTTATCTTTCCGCTTGTTTTGGGTATAGATTCTTGTGCAGCTTCATTCAGTACTTGGATAATGTTGTTTTAGTAGAGGTTGGTATCATTGCTGTGTAGGTCCTCTATATGCACTTTGCTCAAGATTGCTTGGAATAAGTTCCAGTCCGCTTTTTCTATTTTCCATTTTTGTGTATTCCTTTGTTGTTCCTTTGGGTTTTGTAGATAAATGGTAGTACTTATCGGGAAGTGATCACTTCCCAATGTACTTTGTTGGAGTACTTCCCAGCCCGCGATCTGTGCTATAGATGTTGTGGCTAGTGTTAGGTCCAGTGTTGTAAAGTTCCAGGATGTGGGGTCTATTCTGGTAGGTGTTCCCGTGTTTAGATTATAAATTGGTTTTCTCTGGCGTATTTTTCCACCCTTCTGCCTCTGGTGTCAGTATGTTGTCCTCCCCATTCTGTATTGTTTGCGTTAAAATCTCCACAAATAATACAGTTCTTGCTTCTGTTTTGGAAAATTTGTAGGAAGCTGTTGATATGATTTGTAGTGTGGGCAGGGGGGTCATATATGTTGTAGATTGTTACTGTTTTGGGTCCAATTTTGACTGAGATTCCTTGGTTTTCAATTTGGTTATCTGCAAGATCTACTCTGGTGTCGAGCTCGGTTACATCTGCAATTGTGTTATGTATGTAGAATGCGAGCCCTCCTCCTCTGCTCCCTTTGTCCCTGTGCTTGTGATAGTTGGTATCATAATCTTTGATCCTGGGTAATTTTTTTTGTGTTGTAGTTAGAAGTGTTTCTTGGAGGCATATTATATCTGGTTAGTGGGTGGCTGTACTGATTGCTGATGTTAGCTCTCCGTGGTTTTCTCTTAATCTTCTGCACTTCCATTGCCAAATGGTAAGTGTTGAGTTAGGGTTTTTATGTTTTGTAGTAGGGTTGTTATCCATAGTAAATATGCGTTGATGTTTATGTTTTTGGTAGTAATTTGATGAGCTTCCTGCTGTAGGGTTGCTATCCATAATGGGGGTGCACTCAAGTTTACCTATAAATGTATTGTCCCGTGAATTGATTTAGTTGTCCTTTGTAAGTATTTTTTCCATTACTTTATAGAGCGGGTAGTAGGCATCTTCTCTTTTGATCTGGTTGTTATATGATTTCTTTTTAATGCCTTGGATTATTTCGTGCAGTTGTAGGGTTAAGAGTTTTGGATCCAGATAGTCGGTAGGCGTGGTGTTCGTATTCTTAGCTATAGTGTGTTGCTGTATAGTGTGTTCCGAAGTCATACTTACGTTGTGATGTTGTCTTGTCATAGTTGTCTGAAGTGGGTGTGGAGTAGTTGTAGTCCTCTTTTGGATAGTTGTAGCGGGTGGTTCTGTTCTATGTGTTGTTGTTGTTGCTTTAGGTATCCCATGAGAAATTGTGGTGGTTCGATGTGGTCGAGTTGTGATTGTGTTTTGGTTTGAGAAGAGTTCTTGTTGTTCCTTTTTTGCTTGCTTGTAAGGGATTTGTTTGCTTTCCATGAGCTGTATAGTTCCTTTTTCAAATATAGTATGTGGGCATTCCGGTGAATATGGTGGATGTGGCCCTTTGCAGTTAGCACATTTGTGTGTTTTATAATTGCAAGTTCCTGTATGTTGTCCTCCACATATGTAGCATCTTGAGTGGTTCCGGCATCGTTTAGTGAAATGGCCCCAGCGTTGGCAGTTGTTACAGTATCGGGGTTTGTTGATGCATTTGTGTATGGTTGCGTCTTTCCATGGGGTCCTAGTTTGATGGTCGTGGGTGGCGGGGCAGTGAATTCGACCAAGACAGTAGGCGTCTCTTTTCCTTGTGCATTTCGCAATTTTGTAATACGTTTGAGTGTATCGTTGTTGTATTTTATGTCTTTTTCTATCTCTGTAGTGGTTTTTCTTAGATGTGTGTGTGGTAGTTTTTAATATTGCTTTGAAGCCTGTGTTTGTGTTGCCTTTCTCTCGTCCAGTGCTTGTGGGTTTTGCTTCTTTGCGTGGTTGTTGGTTTGTTACTGTAATATGGTGTATGAGTCGCTCGATGTCGTTTGACGGTGACTTTGATTCCAGCTACTTGTGTAATTTCCAGATATTTGGCTACCTGGTTAATGGTGTTGCACCAAATGATGATATAGTTGCTCCGTGGTCTTACGATTTTGAATATACCTCTGTGATGTTGCATTAATGTAGTTGCCAGGGTTTTGGTGTTAATTTGCAGGAATTTTTCTGTATAGCTGCTGATGAATAATGTCAAATGTGGTGGATGATATTCATATTTTTTTGGTTTTGTTCTCATCTGTTGTTGTTGGGCTCCTGTGTGTTCTTCAGTCTGGTTAAGGTTTGTGGTGGTGTGGTGTTTATTTGTGTTTCCATTGTTGTTCCTGTTGTCTGTGTTGCTTATGTTGCTTTTGTTGGCATGTTGTTGTTTTCCATCTGTCTTGATAGCTTTGCTTGACGTTATTCGTTCATCTGCTTTAATCGTGCTTTTGATATTGGGTATTCTTTTAACTGGATGTTTGCCTTTTTGGTGTTGTAGTATGTTCTTCGTAGTCCGGTATTTCGTAGTAAATATTATTTGCTTCGTTGTGTTGTTCTCGGTTGGTGTCTTGTAGTTCTGTAATGTTGTGTTGCAGAGCTCTCTCAATGTCTCTCATTTCTTTTGGTGTAATGTGCATGGAGGGTCCTGCTTGTTGGCTATTATGGATGGTATATCTCGGTTTGGTCGTGTTGTGGTGGTGTTGGTGGTTGACATATGCAGTTGCCGTGGATGAGGTGGTGATAATTGGAGCCGGCATATATGTTGTGTTGTTGTATCTTTCCTTTTGTGTGGTGTTGTCCGCGTTGTTGTTGTAGTTGTTGTCTGTTCTTTTGTTAGCCCCTGTAGGTGTTGATTTTCCGTTTGTGTTGTTTCTTTCTCTTCGCTGACACTTTCCAGTTCATCTGTATCTGTTGTTGTGTTACTACATTGAAGTTTGCTTTCTCTGCTTTTGGTGTTGTAGTGGTTGTTGTTGTTATTGTATTGTTGTGTATGTTTTCTGGTGTCAGTGTTGCTGGTAATTCGTCCTCATTGTTGTAGCACACTGTTTTTTCGATTTCCGATTGTATTTGTATTTGTAATGGCTTTCGTCTTTTTTTTAGTCGTGAGGGCTTTCGCTGCTTCTACGGAATTGATGGGTGTATTTGTCTGTCTGGCGTATTGTCTGGTGTATCTTCTTGTTATGACGTCAAGGGTTGTTTTGGTGACCTCTTTTGCTGTTGTCGATGATTGAAATGGTAGCCAGACGGACGAGCACTCTGCTTTATATCCGTGGAGCACGGACGTGAAGGAAAACATCCCTTACACTCACTTCACATATTATCTACTATCCACACAAACAAACGCGAACGTATAAAACACACACACTATACTATCCACACAAACGGGAAGAGAAGAAAAACACATCATACCTACTATCCACACAAACCATCGCGAATGCATAAAACACACCATATTTACTATCCACACAAACGAACGCGAATGCACACAAACACACCACATATACTATCCACACAAACGGGAAGAGAAGAAAAACACACACACTACTATCCACACAGACGGGAAGAGAAGAAAAACACACCATACCTACTATCCACACAAACGTACGAGAACGCAAAACACACACACACACACACACACACACACACACACACACACACACACACACACACACACACACACAC
>JAECUM010018496.1:0-26816 GCA_016617855.1 Megalonaias nervosa | reverse complement strand
ATAATATCGTTACTTTTGCTGATCAAGGTGAAATACAAGATTCCGGTAAGTCAGTTAACGATTTTAATATCAAGCGAGCTGGTGATTCATTCACGGATCACATTATCATGAATCGAAATAAAATTATAGACCTTGGAAACCCAGCCGCAGATACAGATGCAGCAACAAAAAAATACGTCGATGATCAAGAATCTAAGTACGTATTAGTCAACGGTGGTATAATGGGTGCATTTCTCAACATGAATAATAATGGTATTAATAATCTTAGAACACCAGAATCAGATTTCGACGCTGCAACGAAGAAATATGTAGACGATAAGGAAATTCCTATGACAACTTCGTTAGCTACAATCAATGATGAAATGACTACACTCAATACTAATTTTAATAATCACGTACAAACGTTCTTAAATTTTCGTAGAAATATAAACAGATCTATTGATGATTTTTTTGGAAGTCCACCAAATGTTGACATAAAACTTGCTGACATTAATACGAAACTCAACGACATTGTCAGTGGAATACCTAATATTGTTAAAAAACTAATCTGATTAAAATTCCACACGGACAAATTAAAAATATCGTGTACACAGTAGCATCAGGATCATCAACATGGACATCGCGCGATAACACTCTCGAACATACCGCAGAAGTAACTGGGTTATACAGGCTATCCCTGTACGGTTTGGAAATTACTGCGGCCACTTCATCATCACCGAATGTACATTATAATCCTCTACTGGTGATGCTAAATAAGAACATCAAAGAAACAGTTACGTTGACATCAACGGAAATGCCCCCGAGACGTTACTGGTGGTGTCTGGAATTCGTAGCTGAAACTTTTCAAGTAATTACTTAATTAAATGACGTTGTCATTGTATAATGAATCAAGTGACGGAGTCACTTATCGACGTTGAACGTCACAGATACAATCAAGTATGTGAGTGTCAAACCAAACTAAAAAATATCATCGACGATTATACAGTAAAAGCAAAACAATATCGCAGACGTATGGTTGTTATTGATATAATTGTTTACTCAGTTTCTGCTGTTATTGCTGGAACCGGATTATTATTATCAATAATAACAATGACAGCACCTGCAGTTGTAACAATTGTCGTTTCAACTTCAACGATTATCGCAGGTATTCTCAGTGTTATGGCTAAGAAGATATCTACATGTACAAATGATAAATTACACGAGTATATAATAAAACTACACACAGTAACAACATCTTATTCTAAACTATCATCGTATCTTTCGGCGTACCTCAGCGATGGTAAAATATCTGATGAGGAGTTAGCAACGATAATGAAAACCTATGATGAAGCATTTAGAATCGCTAGCGATTCTAGTGATAAAGTAACTTGTGATAAAGTGGAAGATTGAATTCCCGAGAGAGAACGCAACGCGTTCTATTAAAATAATAATTAAATACGAAGTATTTTAAACTATAGAACTATTACAACAGATCGTCACTAATACAACGCCGTCAGAAGCTACTATGATACCATTAAGTTCGACCAATCCTGAATTTAGCGTTAACTTTCCAACTGCAATTTCAGCAAGTGAAATAGCGCTAGCACAATTACGAGTTTATCATAGCTGGCCAAATATCAGGTCAAAATCGTTTGGTGGACTACCAGCAAACAATTCACTTGTATTTGCAAATAAGAATAAACCTGATGGAACTCCTGATTGGCAAGTTGTTGGAATTTCAACGGGCAGTTATCAAATAGAACAGATTAATGATGAGTTCCAACGCAGAATTAAATATATTACAGGAAAAGAATCCAAAATAGCAATCACTGTTTACGAACCAACATTATCAGCGGCGATTGAAATAAATTCCCCTGATTATGTTGTAGATATTTATCAAAGTTCGATCAGATCTGTGTTAGGATGGCCTGATGTTCCCCCCAGACCAAAGGTCAAATGGAATTCCAGAACCCAAACTAGAAGAATTTCTCACAGCAGAAAAAAGATTTATAAAACGTCCAGAATATCGAGATTTATACATATTTAAGTTTCTTAATCAGGATCCACATAATGATATAGTAATTCCTGCACATCAGACTGCATTATTTGATGCTATTAGAGAAGGACCAGATTGTCGTGAAAAGGAAATAGTTTATGAGAAAGGTATTCAAAGATTTTTAGATCCAATTAATTCTGAATATGCACGTGTGTTCGGTAATTTACAAACTCTTTTTTCAGCATTATCACAGAATTATATCAACGATATAAAACAACAGGTAATTGAAACGATGCAACACTTAAATACAGTCATCGAAGATTTGGTTTTTGCTAACCAAAGTATTGTTTTAGGAGCAACTAATCCTAAATTAGAAGGTATTCTTAGTGAAGAAGAAAGATTAAGTATTATAAAAGGATACTCAAGGTTGAAACAAATATTTCTTGATCATTATAAAATAACAGAAGAACAATTACAAACATTTATGATACCAGGACTTGATACTGTTAAACTAAAAAAATCAGTCATTGATCTTATTAACGATTATTTTCCAAAAATACTTGAATCATGGAAAAAAATAGTCCCGCCATCGGTTATGCTTAAACATAAAAACGATCCATATGGTGGAGGCCGTCACATATCGCCGGGTATTGTTAATATAACATCAACGATCGCAGTCAATCTAGTATGTGATGTAATTGATGGCAGCTATCAAGTAGATCTTTCAAAGTCTAGCCAGGCCCAGCAAGGATATATATATTATATTCATTCTGTCCTCAAGCGCCACCCGGGTGGTTAATTGTATCTGAACCAATTAACCCCGTTTATCTACGTGTACATAATCCGTTATTATCAAGGATAGATTTTAAACTTACTGACCAAATAGGACGTATTTTGGATTTGCAAAATGAGGTTTTAAGTATTAATCTATATGTGAGATCATAGAGCGTCATCGCAAAACAAAAAAACAAAAAAAAAAAAAATATCCGAATCTAACTCGGATCAGAAATTTTTTTTTTTACTGGGTAAATCGTAATTATCAGAATAAAATATTATTATAGTATAAATAAACTATCAATTTTGCCAGGGATTTTGTTTAGCCATTATCAGACTCCACCTTCACTTTCATTTTCACAATGCTGTCATAACTGTCTTATACGAAAGTTCACAATCTTTTTCTGTTCGTATTCATGAGATAATTCTAACTTAATTTTGTCAATAGCTTGTGAGAGAGGTACAAACAGCTTTACCTGATTATCTGTAACTGTTGCCAGCGACTGTAACATTGCCTGCTGGATAAACTTCATGAATTTATAATCAGATGGCAAAGTGTATCTGTTCTCTAATTTCCGTTGTTCTAATGATTCAAAGTCACACGGAATTTTTTCAGGATTAAGATTATCAGATATATTTATACCGTTTTGTTGTAATTTTTTAATAGCAGAAATAATAACATTAATATTTTCGGAATTCATTATATTATAAATGTTTGTTTAATATAAAAATAAAATCAGAATAATATTAATAAAATAAAAATAATAGTCCTTAAGGACTGTTTCAAGATGATTATATACATATGATTATAATTATATACATATGATTATGATTATATACATATGATTATATACATATTATTATGATCATATACATATTATTATGATTATATACATATGATTATGATTATATACATATGATTATATCTTAATTAAGGACAGCACAAAACACAGAACGTTAATTACAGTAGCGTATTTACAGCAAGCATATTTACAGCACAGTTTAACCCAATGTGAAACCCCTAGGTTGCCAAAGGACATCCTAGCAGGCTCAGAGGTTATATATAAACTTATCTTTTGGACGCAGACGCATAAACACCCCCCCCCCAGCGAATTCCTAATCGAAACGAAATATTAGAAATTCAGAGAGCTGTCTAGGCATTGTGATTTCATGTAACCCCTTAAATCAAGCAAGCATATGTACAGTATTTACAGTAACGTATTAACATATTTACAATAACGTATTTACATATTTACAGTAACGTATTTACATATATTTATAGTAACGTATTAACATATTTACAGTAACAGTATTTACAGTAACGTATTAACATATTTACAGTAATGTATTTACATATATTAGGGACAGCATAGTACATGTAGACTTAACTAACTTATCTTAGGGCCTTCTCTACGTTCAATAGAAAATTTACACACTCTCCCCCCATAATCAACCCAAGGAGTGCAAAATTGCACCCACCAAGTGACATGGTGGGAGAGTGTTCAAATTTTCTATTGAAACGTAGAAGGGGCGGCCTTTGACCCCACTAAATAAGAAATTTTGGGATAATATTGCCTTTCGCCCGACAGTATACCGGTTACGAGAATCGAACCACGGACCTTGAGTACGAGAATCCAGCGCGTTAGCAATCGGCCACCGGACTTCATTATATATACATAATGAAAATATTATTATATAGTTAAAGCGCAAGTATACAGAATAAAATCACAATTATTGTAAAATGTATTGTGGATTTCTTAATAAAATCACAATTTAGTGTAAAATGTGAATTTATTTCCAGTTTCCAAATACTTGGAGAAACTACATACACAAAACCCGCATTTCTGCCGAGTTAAAAGTCTGTATTCATCAGACGTTCTAAGGATACTAAAATAATCGATAAGTTATATGAATACACATGCCATACTCATTTCTAAAAATAACCTCATGTATACATAGGTATTTGCTGCTGGGCCTCAAAGCGTTTCATAAGAATGTGGAAAACATAAATATTGAGACTTTACATAAACATAGAGTATTGTGCACGACAACGAAATTATTGAAAATTTGTAGCGCTGTAAGGTCAATGTGTATTTTAAAAGATATCTAATATTGACCAAAAATCGCAGTATTAGTACAACAAGTACGACAACTGCAAGATTTACAAAGTTATGCTTGACGGAGTTGTCTCGCTTAATCATCTGATAGCATAGGAACATACTAGAATCCGACTTTTCGTCCAAATCTCACTGAAAAAGCAGATTTTGTGATATTATCTGCCACGTATTTTACTGAAGGTGGTACTATGTTAAAATATTTACCAGCAGAATTAATTGATTTAAATATAATTTCTTGGCCAGTCTCTGTATTTACAGATTTAACAGCCCTTGCGTATCGTGCGCCGCCAGAATTTCCGAATTTGCAATTTTGACTTTGCACTGATGTGACCGATTACAAGTCCATCTGTAATGACCCCATAAAAACATTCGTAGATGAATCTATGTGAGAAATAATTTTTATTTCCACTGATATTAAATCTAAAATAACCCAATTTTTCAACACTACCGACTGGTTTCTTTAATCTATAGTGCCTAATTGCACCATCACGAGATGCTTCATAATTTGTAATGATTGGATGCGTTACAAACTCATTTTGCTCCATTTATATACTAATATTATTTGTTTAAATCATTATTTTGAAAATCTAGCGAGATCATCTTCTTCGGTTTTTACAGGAGATTCACCTGAAGATGTTTTATTTTTTTATCGTAATATCGTAATATCGTTTCAGCTCTCTGTATTTTTTTACCACCACATTGCACACACAGTTGAGTTTTTCCTCCGACTCCAACACCACACCGCACACACGGTTTTGGTGCTTGACTTCCATGTCTAACGCATTGCATGTGAAAACCTCAGAATTCATTTACGCATGCTTTGTTACAAGGAGAAGTATATCCGATCATAAGCCAATTACACCGATTATTTGTTTGAATCATATACAAGAGATTAAAATTCAATTTAAATACATATTTGTCTTAATTATAATAATGCAGGAATTATCCGCAATTGAACCCTCCGCTGTCTCAGCGGAGCTAGATTTGATCTTGACAGACTGCCGAAATATAAATTTAGTTTTTCGATGCAAGATCTAGCTTTAACGAATAAAGATATATAACAAAACGTATCCGTGAAGCCAAAAAGGAATTTCGCGACGATGGTGCGGTTCATGTGTGGTCGACATTCAGAATTGGAAATATTGTTAATGTAATGAATGACAAACGAGGAAGAGAGATTATTGACTACCTTGTTCAGAAATATTTTATTTTAATAAAATTTATTGTAAAGACAGACGATGACATTTGGATTATTCGTGACAAAAGTGATTCTGTCCACATGCAGTCAGGAAATAATATTGTTCTTAGTAAAAACTCCAGATCGGGAATACTTCCTGGTATTGACAAACCATATTACGAACGAGCATATCTTGTGACTGCGGTTGTGTACGCAATATATCCGTTAAATAATAAACCTAACGTTGGGGATCTCAAACCTATGAAATTATCAAGGATAAATTGTGTAGCTGAACGGGTTACAGAACACTTCACAAACGCGATACGCGGAAACGGTTTAACGGATTTACGACGTAGAAAAATAAATACGTGGGCAGAAACAGTTAAAGATACCGGAGCGTCTATCAGCGACGTTGCTGAGCTGGGAAAGAAATTAAAATTCCCAATAACAGTGAAGACGTTAACCGGAGAGATTTTGTACAAATCGAAATATGAATCAAGAGGAGCTTCGATAGATATTATTGATCATAACGCACATGCATGGACTGTGGCAGTAACAATATTTCCACGAGACAGAACGGTTAAACTTTATAATGGTCATGTATTTGATTTTATCAGAAATATCAGTAAAATTGACCCTGTATCTGTTTGGCTGTTTCAAAGTTCGGAATATGATTTTCATGATCAGTTTATACGGTCTAATGGTGATATTTATTGTACAGAATTTCTCCACGAAGAAATGAAAAATCTTGCATTAAAATATACCTCTGATGATATTAAGGTTGGACAATTACTGAATAATTGTTTTACCGTTCTATCAGTTGCTGCTCATGCTGCTCAGGAGAAAAATTTATGGAAACGACACGATTGGAATTTCTTGAAGACGTCCAACACAGATGTGTGGAATACGGACATGGTGGATTGTGGAATGCTAAATACGATTATAATGACGTTATCTCAGTTGATATGGTAGCATGTTATCCTGGAAGTTTTCTTGGATACGGAGAATGTTCTGAATATTTTAAGAGATTTGGACATCCGACACACGAGATGACCAGAGTTGCGATAAACGGACCCGTACCAGATTTTGACTTAACCGGATTCGCCTATATAGAGACGTTCGAGTTTTACGGGGATCTCCATCCGATTGTTTATGCGTGGTTTGGAAGACATTTTTCAGAAAAATGTTGGGTTCCAATAGTATTAATACAGTATATGCTTGATGCTGAAATTTTAATGTCGTTGAGCGTGAGTGAAGCAATTATATCATACCGCGTGCAGAAACCTGTTTGGTTGCCAGAACCGGATATATTTAATATTAATGATGCTAGAAGAGATTTTTCTAATCTTAACGAAGATGATATTGTTTAAATTACTAATAATATACGTGAATGCAGGAGAGAAAGTGATGAGAAATTTGCAAAAGATATCGGCAGAAAAATAATCGGTAAATTTACGCAAGGAGGATCATATGATCATAAACGAATGTGTACAAGATTAATCATGGACGATGCTGAACTCGATTTTATAATTGCTGATACAACGGAGAAAAACACATTTATAAGTCGAAGTAATGCTTATTTATCAGACGGAACTAAATTAGGTACAATTGTGAACTCTACTGATGGCGAGTCACCCCAGTTTACTCATTTAAGATCATCGATGCTAGCGTACGTTTCGATAAATTTATTATCGATGATAAACAGATTTCCTCGTTAGGCAGTCAGAGTCGCGACAGATTCATTTTATATAAATAAAAAATATGCGGATTCGTTAAAACAATTGCATATTAACAATCATGCATCATGGGGCGAATGGAGAATAAAACATAAAGATATAATTAGTTATTCTGAATCTGCCGACGTTGAAATTGCGGAGACATATTACAAGAATAATCAAATACCAGGATTGTCATCGGCACCATCTGTATGTGATCCTGTGGTTAGATATAAAACCGTTTATCTTAATGGGTGTGGTGGTTCAGGTAAAACAACACGATTGAATTATTTAATAATTGTTCTGATATGATTGTTTTGACACCGACACATAAACTCCCCAGGGAAATAAAAGAACGAGGAGTAAAATCATGTAAATACCATAGTTTCTTTAGATGGTGCGGAGACGCATGGACTCCATCGCGGATGGGTGAGAAATATATTCCTAAAATTATTATCTGGGACGAGATATGCACGGTGTCGCTAGAGGTATTAAAAATATTTCTTGATTAGCTGTTATTGAAGAATACTGCTGTGATAATGTGTGGCGATCATGGTCAACCGCCACCTTTCATTGGATCGTCTCCACATGAGTGGCTGAAAACATTTGTAGATTATTACGAAGAAATAATTGATGACCATAGAGCTATTGATAAATCACTGAAAGAGTTTAAAAAGTTAATAAGATTACAGCCAGATAAAATACTGTGTGAGATAATGCGTAAAGTAATTCCAGAAACTTCTATGAATGGTTTTTGGACTTTATGGAGACCTGCTGGTTTGATAGTTGCAAGTAGAAAAATAGTTCGCGATACACTTCAACAACAATTTTCAAATCTACCTGTACCTTTGTGTTATCGCCCAGCAGATACTCGACGACAGAATGTTGATGTTGAGATTCCTGGTGGTGGAATACAAAATCTAGTGTTAAATGATATTGTTTTAGTTGTTGTTGATGTTGTTGAGAGCGCGTTGAGTATGGATAAATCGCCGTGGACCTTAGGATACGCTATAACGATTCACTCGTCACAGGGATTAACTATTACTGATACAGATATTTGGATTGTCGATGATCGTATTGAGTGGTCAAATTTAGTTTATCTTGCAGTGTCTCGAGTCAGAAGAATATCTCAACTGCACAGGGTTATCATGGATTGCGTAATAACCGAAGAAATCACTAACAACTTTGTCGATATCAATAAAAAATTAGCGAGTTATAAGCAATGTGAAAAAAAAAAATAATCGCGACTTTCATATGGATGCTGAATTTATTATAACACTAAAACAACAACAGAATAATCATTGTGCAAGTTGTAACTGTAATATGCTGTGGCAGTATTCAAATAATAATCCAAGACAATTTACCGTTGATAGAATTAATAGTAGTCTTGGTCACACACGCGAAAATGTGATGCTGACCTGTCTTGCATGTAATCGACGTCGAGGCGCTGGACGCTGTGCAAGCTTACAAAAGTAAACGCGGTGGTAATTGTGTATCAGTAGGAATTATTTGAATTGTTCGCGTACAAATCCACGCTGAGGAGCAGTTGAATCTAATCTGTAGATTGCAGGTCTACCTGTAGACCTTACCACGCTAGAAATTTTGTGTGTGGTCACACTCCAGATAGGATCAGTTGCTCTTTTTCTACCTCCTTCAAGTTCACCAGGTTCATATAAATATCTTACAGTAACATTACCTAGTACTGGTTGAGAGGAAGATTTACGTTGTATTGGTATATATTTTGTTTGTGATCGCATTAGAAGGTTTCATAAAAGTTGCACGAGTCATTTCGTTGTTTAACGCAGCTATCACACTTGGTAACCTTGTAACCCATTCACGAGATCTCTCCATGGACTTAAAGTCAGCGGATATTTCCTTTGCATACTGGTATCCAAATAACCGCTCAGCAAGTGTTCGATTAAATCGTTCAACAATTGCCTGATCACGATGAATTTCAGTGTGTCCTCGTCTGATTTTAACGTTATGTCGCTTCATCAACGATGATACTGCACCAAGAAATTCTTTACCAGGATCAACCTGTAGCAGTTGTGACCATCGTAGATCACCACGTTGATAAAGTCGTTCAAACGCAGATGCAACCTCAGTTGTTGTCTTTGTTGACAGTGGTTCTGCTTCTTTATATCTACTCGCAACGTCAACGACAGTTAACGCGTATTTGTATGGGTATTGACGTATGCCAATTTTAATGGTATCATGTGGTAAAAACAAAATATCTGCTTGATGAACTTCATTAGGGGTACTGACATCAAAATGTGCATACTGAATTTTTTTAGGTGGTGGTAGATAAATTTGCCATATTGCCTGTCGTGCTAACCACACTGCAGCAACATCACGTGAGACTTTTGCTGCTTCAGCAAGTTTACTAATCGCTGCTTTACCTCTCCCGTATCCTCTTTGACTATAATAAACAGATTCCATTATTATGATAATAATCAGTTGATTAATTACCAGCCCCTAACATTATTTTACCTTTCATACAAGCTTTTATCAGAAAAGCAGCTAATTTTTCTCGAAGTGATTTAACTTTTACATTATTTATGGCATGAATTAATTTTATATCGGCGAGATATCGTTGTTGTAAATCTTTACTTTTATACGCGACATCATGAATGTGACACGCTTGATCAATCGCGTTTATTGGATATTCTCCAGGTTTTGGTTGGTCTTGGTTATCGAGTCGGATATCGAGACGAGTTCCAGGACCACAATAATTATATCCAAGTAAATGTTTCTCACCAGGATACTTTGCCCATGGAGCTCCTGGTAATTTACCTAACGAAGCAGCGATATCTCCACCTGTCTTTAATGAAATAAATTTGTATTTTTTGTACCACATTTCACACACTTGCCTGTAAGTGCGCGCCTGTTATTTTTTGTTATTATTGTTGTTAATCCACTGGTATGAGTGGGTGCTCTACATCGAACACAATATAAATCCATATTATTATTATATGGATATAATTAACTTCTCAGCGACACGAAAACAAGAGCCAGTCAAACATCATCCAGCGCTACCAAATTCTATCAGAGCAATTATACTTGGCCCATCTGGGTCTGGTAAAACGCAATTATTACTTAATCTGATAATGCGATGGCTCAAGTGGGATAAATTATATTTAGTAGCACCATCTGTAGATGATCAACGATGTTACGAAGTACTTAAAGATTTTAATGAAAATGCAAAGTCGCTGACGTGTCCTGATAATGATGCTATTGCTTTTATTACCGATATCGATGAAGCTCCATCCATAGATGATCTTGATGGATGCATCAATAATCTCGTAGTATACGATGATGTAATGCTGGATAAACAATCCAATCCAGCTCGGATATTCTCGCGAGGCCGTCACAAAAATACAGACGTGATTTATTTAACTCAGAAATACACACAAATTCCAAAAGTGATAAGAGATAATTGCAATATCTTAATTGTGTTTAATGGAGTAGATAATTATACTTTACAAAATATTTATTATACTTGGTGTTCAGGGGACATGGACATGATTAAGTTTAAAAACTTCTTTTCAAAAGCACAAGCTGTTCAGTTCGGATTTATAACGATAAATTTACATGACCCAAGATCTAGATATCGTATAGGTCTGGATAAAATTTTTGGTTAATTATAGCAGCAGAGGGGGTGAACGACCAGCGTTGAGTGACCAACACGTAAACGAAACATTCCTAAAAATAAAAACGCGCGTCAGAGAAAGTAACAAAATGAGCTAACTCAATAGTAATAGGTTGTGGTTTAACCTTATTGACCTTAAGATTTCCTTTTCGTAGGAAGGTTTATTTTTCATAAATAAGGTCTCGAACAAAAATGGTCTGTTCACCCCCTCTGCTGCTATTCTCAGTCAATATGGTGGACTTTGGTAAGCATTCTCTATTAATTTTACAGATTCTGATAAGCATTTTCTGTAAATTTTAAGGACTTTGGTAAGCATTTTCTGTAAATTTGATGGGCTTTGGTAAGTATTTTCTGTTAGTTTTGTAGACTTTGGTAAGCATTTCTTGTTTATTTTGTAGACTTTGGTAAGCATTTCTTGTTAATTTTGTAGACTTTGGTAAGCATTCTCTATTAATTTTATGGACTTTAGTAAGCACTTTCAATCAGTTTGATGGACTTTGGTAGGCATTTTCTGTGAATTTTACAAACTTGGTAAGTATTGTCTATTAATTTTGTAGACTTTGGTAAGCATTCTCTATTAATTTGATGGATTTTGGTAAGCATTTTCTGTCTGTTTGATGAACTTGACAGTATTCTTTAAGTTATACCATGAATCCACTATATTTGTGGGGTACCAGTTTTGATAGGGCACCAATTTTCATTGATTCCTTGATTGATACAGACCATGAGTTTAATGATCCAATGAATTGATGATCATTCAGTGAAAACAATTGAACATACCCCCCCCCTTCAATGAATTTAAGTGCCAATCGAATTGTAAATTTTCACAAAGTACAAAAATGTATACCTACAAAAATGAATGAATTCACAGGAAATTTAAAAAATTGAGGATGTCAGCTTGCTGAACATGCTAGCGTTTCCTCATTAATATGCAGTTATATTATTAATTGCTTTGTTTTTGCACACCATTATAGGTTGCTGATGTATTCAGACTGTTTTGAAGAGCTGGATTTAGAAGATAATCTTATAGGTGACCTAGCCGGCAGGGAAATAATTGAAGCCCTAGAATACAGAAAGGAAGGTAAGTGAAATAAAATGTTTTATTGCTATTGAACAGTTTGATTTTGGTTTCCCCTCTTACTTTCGCAGTGAACAAAATGCAGAACTAACACACTTCCCCATCTTTGTTCCTCTTTTTAAAGTTCATAATTTCTATAAAGTAGAAAACAAATTTAAATGGATTTAACTAACTCTTACCTGCGATGAAGAGTTTTAAAATTGAACAGATTGTTATTTTCATACTTACATAAAGGTAAAAGTTTGGATTGATGCAGCAGAACAAATCAACATTTTAAAATCGAAATTTACAAATGTTGAAATGTGAAATTAAAATTTCGCTTCCTTGTGTTTTCTCAAAAGGAGGTGAACATGTTTTCTATATGAAGACATACACAGTGTGTTACAGGAGAAAGGCTCAGCTATTCCTTACAAAAATAAATAAAGTTGCTTCAAAATATTCTATTTAGTTATTGTGATATACATATCAAAGTAATAGGTAGCTTTACTCACACTGAGTGTAGTTGATAATCATATTTCAAGTAAATTAGAATTACTACTTTTTTCAGAAACTCTTTCTGGAGTAAAATTCAAGGCAACCCACAGACTTAGTGCGGAAACATATAGTGCTCTTGCCAAACTTGGTGCTGGTTTGAAGAAAAAGAAGAAAAAGGGAAAGATTGGTATTAGCTAGTGTATCACTTGTTATATATGTGTATACATTGATGTGTGGAAAGTATGGCATGTGGACAGTATATCATATAAACTTAGAGAAATCAGTTTTAAAAATCACATGCTGTATTTCCATAAGTACTGTCGGTTCCAGAGAAAAATTCATAATAAGAATCTATAAGTACCTGTAAAGTTGGGTTATGCAAATATGAAAGTGCCTTTCTTGGGTATCACTGCTGTTTTGATTTGATGGTACAGTCTCATTCTCTGTCTACAAATCATGTGGATACACCCATTGTATGTGCCGAAGTGTAGACCAGATAGTATTCATTGGAGCCAAAGTGGCTTTGTTTGTCTTGCCCATCAACCATAGATGAGACAATGGTATAACTTTTCCATCAACGTTTTGTCATTGTTTTGGCATATGTGTCAGTGGTTTGTGGCTCAGGTTTCAGGTTTCCCACATTTAGCTCAGTTTCTCAGACACTGGTGTATGTAGTAAAGAACTTGATGATTGTATGCATTATGGAGAGTACTGCTCATCATAGCCAAAAGGAGGGCACAGTGCCTTAATTTTCATGCTCAATGACAATGGTGTTGCTTTTAGAGAAGGCAGAAGATTGCATCTGCAGAATCTTTGTTTTTACACTCAAGTCATTTTCAATTTTGCCCTTTATCTTTTTACTTTTTTTAATGATTTCAGATTCGTACAAAATCATTATACACAGCTACTCCAAATTCAAATATATTGAACTAAAGAAGTTTGGTGGGCATATTGTTTAAATAAAATTTGCCACATCTATGGCCATGATAGTTGCTTTTCAGATGAGCAAAGCCAATGGCTATACCACATCACAATTTTCAACATTTTATCTTTCTCAGTCTCAACTTAATTCAGAAAGGGTAGGGGTTTAAATCTTGTTATAGGAAGAAATGCTGCAAAAGCAAACAATTTTAGTGGATTTCATAATTGCAAACAATCATGAATTTACAGATATCAACAAAAACTCAAATGCACAAATTTAAGTATGAAAACGTGTCCTATTTTATTCCTTTTAAAATCAGACACCCTCAAAAATAAATGATTTCACAGTTGGCTTTACCTAAGTATGCTCTTTCTTTCTGGCTCAGTCCTTATAAGTCATGTTCAATGGCAAAGAACGTAACCCGTGATCTACCATTGCATAATAGTCTAGTAGACCAAGTCTGTATTGTTGTGTTTGACTGATTACTCCTAACAAACTGCATAAACTGAGATTTAACATTGCATTATGCAGCGGCAGATCTTAGTCTTTGCAGTTTTGCTGTTGTATGTTACTAATAAGTGAGTACATGTGTATACAGTACTAATTTGTTGATATGTGCAAAGAGACTGATATATATATATATATATATATTAAAAATGATTTTTTTGCACTTCACACAGTTGCAGTTTCACTATGAATAAACAAGGCCATTTGAATTGACTATTGCACTGACTCTGAATTAACCAGGCTTATTGAGTTGATAATTGTATTGACTCTGAATTAACCAGGCTTATTGAATTGACTCTGAATTAACCAGGCCATTTGAGTTGACTATTGCATCAACTCTGAATTAACTTGGCCTATTGAATTGATAATTGTATTGACTCTGAATTAACTAGGCCTATTGAATTGAGTTTTGCATCAACCCTGAATTAACCAAGCCTATTGAATTTACTCTGAATTAACTAGGCCATTTGAGTTGACTATTACATCAACTCTGAATTAATCAGGCCTATTGAATTGATGATTGTATTGACTCTGAATTAACCAGCAGACCTATTGAGTTGACTATTGCATTGACTCTGAATTAACCAGGCCAATTGAACTTACTATTGAACTGCAAATACAGAATGTTGGAAATGGACAAGGAATACTCGCATCATGCAGATTTAGCTTAATGAGTTCAAAAAATTGTCTCTTACCACTCACCACAAAATATATCCTATCAATGTAGAATAGCCCCTTAAAAGCACACAAACACTTGTAAATGAATCTCTCATACATGCTTTTGTTTATTGTCTTTCTTTTTTACTGCAGAAAAGAAAAAATGAAGAACTGTTTTGTCTTCGTTTTGTACTGAAAGCTCAAATATTTTGAGCGAGGTATGAATTATTTTCAAACAACAGCAGAATGGACCAAGGCACACATAAAGAACAAAAAGCAGGATATTTACAGGCACAGAAGAGACCACACAGTCAGTCAAAGCCTAGTCACTTTGCCGGGATCTTCAAAATGATTTTTCTTTCACTAAGGAAATTTGAAGTCACTGGCACTTTGATATGAGTTACATACTTAGTATACATTCAGAATTTTTTCTCCAGCATTTTTGTATGAGTTCCATACCTGGTATGTCTCCAGCATTTTTTGTATGAGTTACATACCTGGTATTTCTCCAGCTTTTTTGTACGAATTACATACCTGATATGTTTCTAGTATTTTTGTATGAGTTACATACCTGGTATGTCTCCATCACTTTTGTATGAGGTACATACCTGGTATTTCTCCAGCATTTTTTGGGTATGAGTTACATACCTGGTATGTTTCTAGTACTTTTGTATGAGTTTCATACCTGATATGTCCCGATCACTTTTGTATGAGGTACATGCCTGGTATACCTCAATCACTTTTGCATGAGTTACATAACTCATATGTCTGCAGCATTTTTTGTGTGAGTGATGTGCCTGGTAAACCTTGAGCACTTACTGGATTCTTTGTTTTTTAAAACCAATCTGGCGAATCAAAGATCTCTAAAGGTTTTAAATAAGCATATAGTGTAACATTATTATAAAAGTAAAAAGCAATTCCTATACATGTCAGACCTGTTTATGATGAACACTAAAGGAACTATACAGTTTTGACTCTTGTTGACAGGTTTCCTTTTAATAGATTGTTAATATTAAGGCAAAATTAATAAATGTTGTCTTTTTATGAACGGACCCAAATTTCACCCATATGAGTGTTACAGTTCAGTTGAGTCTTAAGACATTTTATTAGTGAGTTTTAAGATATAATTAAATTTCAACCAAAGTTCTGGAGTTTAGATCTCAAGTCTCAATAAGGCAAGTTTCATTGTAGTTTCACAGTATTGAAGTGTTTTATTACACATGCATACAGTTGAAACTGTCCAATAAAGGACGCAATGAGCAATAACTTTTGCAATGGAGAACATTTTGTGCCATTTTCTGAAAGGCCTGATTTCTAGCATTTTAATTTTTGAGAGTTTGACAGAAACAGAGTTGACGAACTGTCAGATCCTTGCATTCTAAGCATAAGGGGACCTTCCATCCCCACCAACTTCGTGATATGCATTATAAGTATAAGGGGACCTTCCATCCCCGGCAAATTCGTGATAAGCATTTTTGTTGCAAATTTCCATTCCTCACCTGCTAGAGGCATATAATGTTAGCCATAATATGTTTGTCTGTATATGATGCCTTGGTTAAGTTTTGTATTTAGATAATTCAGACACTGTAGTGGGTCCTCTGTGATGAATACATTTCTAGTTCTTGAAAAATATACTTAAAGAAATGTATCTTTAGAACAGCTTTGCTGGTGTGATCAGCACGTCTCATATAGTGTTATTGATTTCAGCATATCTATTTGTCATGAGTTGCTGTATTAAATCACAATCATTGTCATTTTTTGGTATCAGTAACTTGTTTCTTAGCTGAACTAAAATAATAGAAATGTGGAAACAGTTATTTTACCAGTCTGTAAATATATGTTCAGTTTATGTATGCAGTGTTTCCACAACTCCACATATACTGTTTACATATTGACTGCTAACCTGTAGGATATACGTTGCAATGGTAGGGAAGAAGGACTGAGTAGATGTATACAAGAATCATACAATGTTTATTCATCCGTGGGGCAGTGATGCTAGATGTTAGTATAAGACAGTAACTGATAAATGAATTGGAACCAAAAGTATGGCCATGATTTTTCTTTGCTATGAATGTCTACTTCTTTATTAGAATTCTTTAATCATCTGTAATTGGATGTTGTAGCATTATTAAAAAAATCTCTAGTTTATAATGGTTTTAATGGAACCAGGCTTAAGTTTGCTTTACATAAGGGATGATAAATCCGCTCTCTTTAATTTAGGTTCATTGTTCTAACCTCCATGTATCAATCCACAGCATAGTAGGTTATATTTTCATATACTTTCTCTGATTAGACCTCCAGGAAACAGTTCCGGGAAGGGGACAGGGGGCATACTGGAGATAGCTTGTCTGTCCGTACATCACATTTTTGTTTACTCCACATCTTCTGAGCCCTTTTAGATATTTAATTAAAACTTAATATCCTTTTCTATAATAGCAAGACATTTTGCGCTGTAAAAATGGAGTTTGCTGAAAATTTGAGTAGTTATTCCAATTTTTATTACAAATTGTGTTCATCCATCTGTCAGTCACACTCTCATAATATTAGTATTTCCAGAACCATTTGAAATATCTTCCTGAAACTTTGTTTTCACTTGGATTTGCAAACATTTGGAGGATATGAATAATTAGAGATGTTGAATATGAACAAGTCTTATATTGAATGTGAACAAATTATATGTTGAATGTGTAGAAATTA
The DNA here is from genome assembly GCA_016617855.1 of Megalonaias nervosa. Classification (NCBI taxonomy): domain Eukaryota; kingdom Metazoa; phylum Mollusca; class Bivalvia; order Unionida; family Unionidae; genus Megalonaias; species Megalonaias nervosa. Next base: position 9,074 of record JAECUM010018496.1, on the reverse strand, counting down.
TACTGAATGTGAGCAAATTATATGTTGAATGTGAAAAATTGGACTGAATTTGAACAAATTATATGCTGAATGTGAACATATTAGACTGAATGTGAGCAAGTTATATGTTGAATGTGTATAGATTAGACTGAATGTGAGCAAATTATATGTTGAATGTTACAAATTATATGCTGAATGCGAACAAATTAGACTGAATGACAACAAATTATATGCTGAATGTGAACAAATTAGACTGAATGTGAGCAAATTATATGTTGAATGTGAAAAATTATATGTTGATTGTGTACAAATTTTATGCTGAAATGGGAACAATTTGTATGCAGAATGAGAAGAACCTACATGGTGAATGTGAACAAGTAATATACTGAATGAGAACAAATGATGTATTAAATGTGAAGAAATTATATGGTGATCGTAAAGAAATTCTATGATGACTGTAAAGAAATTATTTGCTAAATGTGAACCAATTATTGCCATTGATTCCAAGGTTTATCTGTTCGTCAATCAAGTTGATCAGAATCATTATGATTCCAATGATTTGTATCAGATTAAAAAGACAGTGTTGTGAGTATGTGGTTTATAACCTGATAATTTTTCTGCTGTGACATTTTTGCAGGGCAATATGCGTAGACAAGTTGGATCAGTTCCACATTAAAGTAAAGACGTATTTATATATATTTGTTTGCAAAATAAAGAAATAGATGTCAGTTGATGTAGAAAATGGATTAGGGCATCAGAATATCAACTATTTATTTTAGTATGGCATTTTCTAGCTGAGGATACATTATTGTCTAATGCGTAAGTTTGACCTCTTGATGTCAATGCTAAGCTTTAATATCCAGGTCAATACAATTTCAGTATCTTATCACTCTGATTGGAAAGTTTCCAGCAGTAGAGAATTATTAAAATAACAATTACCAGCCAAAAACTTTAACATCTAAATTCATCAGCCATTTCGGAGCACAGCTAATAAAAGAAAGTTTGCTGGCAGAGTTACGATACTCTCCAAACTCCAACGTGTAGGTTTTGTTACTTTGCGCCTTGACAGAGATTTTTGTTTTTGTTCGAGTTATCAACACTTTTAACAAGTTATTGGCTTTATCAATGGAAGTTAAGTGTCTTTCCCAAGACATACTTAGGCAGGTGTATACATGTACTAGTTTGGGTTTGAATGTATGCTGTCTTTTTTATTGCCAAAAATTTTGTTCCTTGATATGACCAGGGGGTCAGCCTAATAAATTTGTTAAAAAAGTTGGGCCAAATAAATTTGTTGAAAAGTTGGAGTTTGGCCTACTAGACAAACATATGCTTCCAAAATATTGGCTTAAATTTTATAGGCTTTTCAATAGCCATGAGTTTATCATCAGATGCATATAGTAATGCTAAGGTTTAGATTTTGTCCCCCTTGCAATTTAACCTTAATTTCTCTCATTGTCAAAGGTAGATAATTACAGTATGTCTCTGCTATTTAAAAATGGAATATTCTAAACTTCTTATGTGCTTATTAAAGGTGATCCATAATTTCACTTAGAAAGACAAGTGTGATAAAACTATACAGATGGCATATGACTATTGCTTGTCTTTCCTGGGAACACAAATGGGATACTCATTTATTATGGCTGTGCAATGTACAACAATTAGACTTGTTCCATTCATAATGAATTGCTCCTGATATTAGAACATTGGTATATGCACATTTCACCAGAGAGTAAGATATAATATCAGTTATGTAATCAAATATGTTTGAAGGATAGATGTGGGAGAAATATATTTTGTTGTGACTCTATTTTACAAGCAAGTTGTGAATTAATGTACCCAGAAAGGTCTCTGAAAATCTGAATGGACTGATTGGTTGAAGTACCTGTACTTAACACATGTCCTGATTATAAATAACAATCTTTTTAAATAACCAATTGGTATACATTTTTGCTTTGCATTAACTATTAGTACTTTACTCTCAAGTCTAAAATTTTGTAGTTTGATGCATGAAATAGAATATTTTGTACCTTATTTTTAATTTGAAGTACAAAACTTATAATTGTAACTAACAAGTTTGTGGTCACTTCTTCTACAGCAGTGTAGAACTTTAATTTTCCTAAAATGTTCTTGTTAAATTTCATAAAATACAATATTTTATACAGTATTTTTAAAAATCCATCTTTTAACACAAACTGATTGATGACTAATTTTTTGATTAGAGAATTTAATATAATTATAGAATATATTAATGGTATGTGTTCTTACCCATATTATGCCATGCAAATATATTTGTTAAAATTTATCCTAAAAGTTGAATTTCTGATTTTAACAATGTTTGTTGACTGTGATAATATTAAAAAGGTATGTAATTTAGTAAAGATTAAAAAATCAAATACCATGTTAAGATTATTTGATCCACTTACAATCTTGTCATGGTTTTATTTTGCCTCATGTTTACGTTGGTCCCTCATTATAAAACACTTCTGAATACTGTTGACCCTCCAACAATATCGGTATCGTCATGAATCCCATAATTACTTACACTATTTCACTTTATCTTAGTTCTTGTTTTATTAGAACTAATTATAATATGATATTATACCAATAGGTATTCTAATTATATGCTTGAATTTACTATCAGGATGCAGGGGTCTCTGGTGGCAGAGTTGTCTAAGTCACTCATCTTTACAGATCTCACATCTATCCATATGAATTCAAGTCTCTGCTTGACTTCTGGATATGGAAGAAAACTTGTCAGTACCTATACACGGGTCAGTGGTTCTTCCTGGGTCTTCTTGGGTTCTTCCACCACTAAATATACTGGCGACCTTGTACAACCTATCATATGTTGAAAAATGGCATTTAACCCCACAAAACTAAATGCTGTCAGGACACAGCAATGTTTTAACATCTTTCAAATATAAGGTTCCATCCTTTTTATAATGTGAATCACTTTTAAGGCTTCCATAAACAGTGTTAAAAAGAATAAACACTAACTAGTTCAATTATCTCTCATTCATAGCTTCAGCACATTTTGAGTGCTTGCTGGGTTCTTCAAGTAATGGTGCTAAGAACTTTTTTCATTAATTTTTCTTTTCCTGTCTGTGACATATCACACCAGTCCAATGCATCAGTGGCTTGTGACATTATAGCAGTGTGTAATCACCCTTTTCGTAAAGGGCACAACGTGGGTGTATAAGTTGGTATAGTGATTAGTTACAGGAATTTAGACTGTTTCGAGTTCACTACTGATTTGTGTCTGTAGTATTTTGAGTCCCGATCATTGTTTGCCCAAAGGTTAGTTACTTTAAAATTTCTTAATGGAACATAAATGTAATTTTTGATATTCGACACAAACATCTTTTCCAATAAGTTTTGGAATTAGTTTTTGTTTGTGAAGTAAAAGCACAAGTTTAAACACTTGGTATCAAGTTCAGTATCATCACTGACAAATACAATACCTGAATCTGCATGACCGTAATATTTATAATCTTTTTCTGTCTATAAGTGAGGTCCATTTTTCACTCCAAGTGTCTTGTAATATTGTCCTTTATGTGTTTTGAGCAAAGGACGGCAGTGAATTTCCCATTTACAATCTTATTACTCAAAAGGGAGAAAAACTTATCATATGCGTCATCCATGTCAAAATGTTTTGTACAAGTTTTCATTGTATGGAGGAACTAATAGATTCCTTTGCTAGTGACACAGTTATTTTAATAAGAAAAGGCTGTAATGTAAACCGGACCTAAATTAAAATTTCTATCAACACCTAAAAACAGCTGTTAAGATACAATTGTATCCTATGTCAACTGGTCTCCTAAGTAAATAATACATGTAATGACTGGAATTTTTCCTTGAGAAATGACCTTGCTGTGCATGAATTGCTGCATTTAAATCATTTCCTTTTTTCAACTTGGGGGTTTCATCCTTTATACTCCTTATCCTCATTATATATTATGTATTGTATTTGTCACATTGAGTAAATACATTGGAAATATTATCAGCCTTCTCACAGGGGTCGTGCATCTGTATGACTCTGTCTGGGGCACTTGATTACCATGGGGTTTTTTAATCACTGGCATGTTGCTACAATACTCAACTACTGTGAAGTTTATTTTGCGTCATAAACTATGGGATGTTGACATTGGCTGTAATATGTTTTTCTTACACTCATCCGACATGAGCCATTGATAATAGATTTTGTCATGGCTATTGTGTATGGAGGGTGATTATCACCATAATTCTATGCATTTATTTTCTGTTCTTCCTTGATGCATGGATGCGAACTGTACGTGGTAGTTAGCAAGTGCTGCTTTCTTTCTGCATTATTGTAAATGGCTGCTTTGCAAGTGCCACATTTATAATTCTAATCATGAATTTTCCATTCTTCATTGATGCAAACTGTAAATGGCTGCTTGCAAGTGCTCAGGTCTAATTTCCTTCTCCATCATTGTATCTTGAAGTTTTCCAACTACTGAATTGATTCTTTAGTTTGTCATATGGCAAATGATATGTCAGTTATTTATAAACTATTCAGTAACTGGCAAAATGTAAGATACAGTGTCGCAGAAGGAAAGTAGATCTAAGTACTTGCAAGCAGCCATTTACAGTTTGCATCAACGAAGAATAGAAAATTCATGACTAGAATTATGAAAGTAGCACTAGCAAGCAGCCATTTACAATAATGCAGATGGAAAGTAGCACTTGTAAACTGCCACGTACAGCTTGCATCAATGAAGAATACAAGATACATGGATAGAATTATAAAGTAGCACTTGCAAGCAGCCGTTTACAATAATAGATCAAGGAAGAATAGAAAATACATGCATAGAATTATGGCAGTATTACCCCTCCATAATTGTGAGTACCACAATAATATATTCATTAAAAACGATTCTGTGTCTCTCTCTGTGTTTGAGAAGATAACTATTTTCCATTAAAGAATTTTATTAATGACTTGAAGTTTCTGCAAATTACTAACACTGAATTAATTGATGAAACATTTGGGCATATAATTAAACATATTATCACCATTTGTTTAATGCTTTGCTTGATAAGTTCTCACTCAGTTAATTTAATTGCAAACAATAAAAGGGAAATCATCTGACCATCAATTTGCAAAACCTGTCTAGTCAATGGTACTAAATTTAAGGCATTTTTATGTCTAATATACTGAATGTACCCTTGTAGAACAGAGAACATAATACTATTTTAGCTTTGTGATCTTTAGTTCCATTTGCCAGTCAAACAACACATAGCAATGCTCCTCAGCGTGGACTGAAGGTCAATGAGCTACAGCAACCGAAATATTACATCTACATGATATTAAGTTATATTTTTATTCATGTAATAAAACGTCCATTCAGAATCAAGTTTTAATGACTGTAATATGTGCTTTAAATAAAACGTTTATTTATTATATTTAAATATTATAATGTATAGAAAACATGAATTGCATGAAAACTCAATGAAGGTCATGGGTCAATTTATATACATTACTGTTTGATAGTGTTCAAATTCAGTCATACTGGCCTGATTTATGAAATGTTTCTAACTATTGTTAAGATATTAAGTTTTCTTTATTATAAACATTGATAAAAAGAGAATAGCTCATATGTGAATTAAAATAATGACATTTTATTACGATCTGAAAGTTATCCTCTTTACTGATATTTTTTGTAATATGTGATACTTAAAGAACATTTAGTTTGTATATTACACGCATTAAAGGTATATTTGGGGTTGATGATTTGAATGTATTTGGGGTAGATTTGGATGGATGTGGAGTAGATTTGGGTTGATTTGGGTGATATTTGGTGCAGATCTGGGTGGATTTGGGCAGATTTGGGTATTGTGTGTAACAATAATCACACTAATTTACTTGATCACTGGATGGGTAGTTTAAAACACATCCATCTTGTGCCTCGAGCATTTATTGTACCTTGCAAACTGTAGTAGTCACTCGATTAGCACAATAAACATATCAAGTAACCATTAAAGAAAATGCATCCTCATGACCACTTAAGTTTTTAAATATTATATCAGGTGACCAGTGGGTGACCAGTGGTACTTTTCACTACACCAGCTTATTAGTGACTGCGGCATTTTACTGATCCACCAGCAAAATCACCAACCATGGGATAGTGGATTGGTGTTAATTTAAGTACTCTCTCTCTCTCTCTCTCTCTCTCTCTCTCACACACACACACACACACACATACAGACACATATATTCTCAGACTCAGCTCGTTAGAATATCACATTTGTTTGTACCACAAGTGTAAAATAAGTAAAATATTCATTAACGCAAGAAATGCAAATATTTTATAAACTTGTTTTATTCTTCATACATACACATAAATAAATATTGAAGTATCACAATTATGGAGGTAATATTGAGTACATTAAAATAATAATAATAATAATAATAATAATAATAATAATAATAATAATAAAATAATAATAATAATGTGGACTTAGTACAGTACCTAATCTTTAGGAGCTCTAAGCACTTTACAGTATTGGATAACAGATAAAAACATATACAACTACAAAAACCAAACACCACGAAAAAATTACGAAACCAACGCATACTAACAGTGATTAAGGAAGTAAACATTATTAAGTCTTTAAATCTGTCCTTGAAGTTGAAATAGGTGAATGAGATCACAGTGTCCTTGTGTCTGGGTCCAATGGGCAGTTTATTTCACGTAGTTGAGCCCTGCTATACAAAGAAAATTGCCCACTTGACTTTTGTTTTAACAGTGGGAACAATGAGAATATGAGTGTTGAAAGAGGAGTGTAAGCTTCTTGATGGGGTATACACATGGGTGAAGTTAGATAGGTATATTAAACTGGAGCCAGTGAATGAAATGTAGGATGGTGATCAGATTTTGAGTTTGATTCTGGATTGAACGTGTACACAGCAGGGAGAGATGTGCTCAGTTCATCATACTCTAAGGGTGAACAAAACAGCTGTGTTTTGAACTTTTTGAAGTTTCTGTAGTAGATACTGAGATGAACCAGACAGAACTGAATTACAGTAATCCAGTCTTGAAAGTACTAAGGAACACACAAGTGTTTTTAGTGGCATCAACCGAAAGACAATTGCAAATGGAGCTGATGTGCCTCAGCTCCAGATACACTGCCTGCAGTTTTGCATATGTTCGTTTATGTTGGTGTAATGAGAGGGAACTGTCAAGAGTGGTTTCATACAGACTATGTGAATTTAATGTTGGTATAGGTTGATACTAATCTTTTTTAGATAAAGGATATGGATGAGAAAGTCATTGCATGGTCATCAGGATGGCTTCAGTTTTATCATCGTTCATTTGCAGCTTGTTACATGCCATCCATGATTTTACATCAGAAATGCACCTCTTTATGCATTGGATGGTTTCCACAACTTCAGTTGGGCAGCAAGATATGTACATTTGAGTGTCATTAGCATTACCGTTGGTGAGACACCGGATGTCGATCTATGACACTTTTGAGTGGTTGAGTGTACAGACTGAAGAGAACGGGCCCGAAAAAGAGCCTTGTTTAACACCAAAAACTTAAACTAACACACAAAACATAAACATTCAATGGTTAGTCTTGTTCTTGCATATATGCACTGCACACCACTGGACCTAAGTGTTCTTTTAATTTTATTTGTTAAATCTAGTCAGTCACCGTGACAGTCGACAACATGTCACAGATCAATTCCTTTTCATAACAGAAATAGATGACCGAACTAAATTTGTTCCTGTACAGACTGGTTTTTGCATACAAATTTACGGGTCCATGTATTTACCGCAAACCACCATAAACCACCGCAAACCACCACAAACCTACTGAAAACCACCTTTATAAATATATTAACTCATTTTTTTTTCATAAAATATATATATAAAGTGAAGTATTTAATGTTACTCAGATAAATCTGCAAATCTCAAATGAATCTGAATATGTGCATATTTTTACACCAGTTTCCAGTGTCAGTAACAAACATGGGTCAACAAGTAGTAGTTTATTCACAACAGTTAGATGGTGTTTGTTTTTTTTGAACCACATATCGTACGTGAGAACAAATCCCAAAACAATGGACAAAATATCAGATAGGGTGCTCTACTCAAAACCTGGGAAAGTTTATTAGAAATTAAAACAAGACGACTCTTTAAATGGACCATGGAACTTCCAACAAGCAAGGAAAAAACGTATCGAGAAGAATGTTAAAGAAAATAGCAAAACCAAAACACTTACTCAGAAAATATTGCCGACGAGATGCTAGAGATAATTTATGTGTGGGAAACATGTTTATAATGTAAATAATACTAGACAGAAAAAGTACCATCCATCATATTGCTAGGATGGAATGTTTCAGTAAATTGTATTAAAAACAATTTTTTATTCTTGTAATATAAATGTGTACTATTTCAATAAAGATTGTGCTTTTCTATGTGAAATCAAAACAATCCTATACATTGCATAATACTTTAAGTTGGCAAATTTAGAACTCAGCAGCAAGGATGATGAACAAGCAAGTATATCACTAAGGTTTCACTTGTTCATGGAAACATCTGTCTGATGACGTACATAGACTCAGACGGTAGTCGGTAAGAACAGATGAAGCCTCTCTCTGAGATTCTGGCGAAACCCAATGACATAGACGTATGCCCATATTTGACCGCGTCCTAAGAACTGTGTATAAGAAGCGAGAAGATTTGCTGGGCAAAATTAGTCCGTTTCGTCAGAGCTAACAGAGCTTGTCTTATTACAGGTAAGCTACTATCTGCGTAAAATTTTCTATACAGTATAAGGATTTTTAATGTTAAAGATAAAGTAAGAGTTCAATTTAAGATCGGTACATTTGCAACAATGGATTATTTTAATATTTCCTTACTATTCTTTAATATAGTGTAATGGAAAATTTAATTGTTGGAAGAAAATTTATATTTACTTGTAATTACATTATTGATTATTGTAAAAGACGACGTTCGTTACCAACTTCATACTCAATCATAATTAATTCAGAAATAAAATAATCTTTAAATAATAGAGTTTAATATCTTGGTATTTCAGATTAACTTCAGTAAAATATATTTCTACTAAAT